>JAVJIF010024907.1:0-63720 GCA_038442645.1 Agave tequilana | reverse complement strand
TTGAGCTTGGTGGCGTCTCATTCGGTTATGTCATTGCGACCTCTGAACAAGCAGACAGCTAAGTCTCAATTCCGAGCCCTGTTGACATTTACAAAAGACAGTTCTCGATACTCGTTGACATTTACAAAAGACGAGTATCACCAATTTCTGAAGCTTGGGCGTCTCATCCGGTTATGTCATCGCGACCTCTGAACTGGCAGATAGTCAAGTTTCATCTACCATTGAGTTTAGTAGCGTCTCAACCGGTTATGTCATTGCGACCTCTGAACCAGCAGACAGCTAAGTCTCAACTTTGAGCCTGTTGACACTTACAAAAGACAGGACTCACCAATGCTTGCTGACATTTACAAAAGGCAAGTATCTCCCCTTCAGCCCCGCAAAGGGCTAACCACGGGATCGCTGACGTCTTAATCGGTTATGTCATTGCTACCTCTGAACGACGGATAGCCACGTCTCAAAGATTACGTCCTCAAGCAAGAACAAGATGGAAATCCGACAGAAGCCAAAACAAAAGAAAGAATTTCCATTAATTCGAAAAGATGGGGACACATGAAAGCACGTATACAATGACCTACAAGCGTACGCTGTACGATCTGAGCCGCTCTCCGAGGGCGTTGTAGCCTCGTCTTCCTGTCATCAGCAGCCTGGGCAAGCGCTGTGACCTCAGCTCAGCCTCATCAAAGTCCACCGCCTGGGCCAGACGAGCTTCAACTTCCGCCAAAGTTGCCCTCTGTGACAACTCCTGCCGCGCAAGCTCCTCACTCTGAGCTCTGAGCTCTTCAAGCCGCGCAGTTTCCTCAAGACGCACCGGTATGGCCTTGGATAAGAGGAGATTTGCTTTCCTGATCATTTCCTCAGCCTTCGCAATCTTATCCTCAGCGCCAAGAAGAGCACTAGTGGAGGCGTCAATTGCACTTCCAACCTCCGCTTGCCTCGTTCCAAGGATTTCAAATCAGAAGAGACGGCCTTAGCAGCTTCTTGAGCAGCAAGCCGGGCCTCGTGCTTTTGGGCAACAAGACAGGTGAGCTGCTCGTCAGCTAAGGACGCCGGGTCTGAGCGATAGAGACGGCGCCACTCCTCTACGGCCTTCTCAAGTTCATCCACCAGGAGTTCTAAAGCAGCAGCCTGATGATACCCTCAAAGTCCCGAATGCTCTCAATGTCACGAGAGAGGACCACCTTCAGCTTTGAGAACGGTATAGGCGAGCCCTCAAAAACTAGGTCGATAGTTCGCTCCAAGCTTCTATAAAAACTATCGACCAGGTCACCTATGTAATCATTCTCGGCCTCAGTCATTTCTGGCAGGAAGGCAACCTCGGAATAGTCCACCAGCCTGGTCGACGCCGTCGCAGAAGAAGCAGCGGGAACACTGACAGTAGCAGGGCTAGCCGAAGGCGATCTCGGCGGAGTCCTCATCGAAACCAGCACGCCAGCCACGCGGAGGTAGGACTGGCAACCACCTCTTGAGCAGCAGGCTCAACCACCAGGGTTGGAGAAGTAGGGCTCACAATCACCCTCAATGCCGCACTCGGCAAAACAGTCCGCACCTCACTCGTTGATGTGATTGGGAGTGAGGATACCTCCGGCACTACCGCCCCTTCAACCTCTGGTCCTTCAGCTGATTGGGCCGATAAGAAGGCAGGTCGCCGTACAGCGCGTCCAACACAGCAGCATCCGCTGTGGCCGAAGTGCTCATGTCACCCCTCGATCCCTCAGGAAGATCTACCGGCTCCCTTGAAGCTGATGCGTCTTGAGGCCGAACACCTGTAACAAGACTGCGGTTAGTCGGGACACTACATACAGAAAAAGCCAAGAGGGTACGACAATACCAAAGGATGATGTTGCCTCGAACATCTCGTCGGCCGCACCAGTCTCCAGAGGCTCCATCGAAAAAATTTTTGGCAGAATCAACACGAATAGCCGGCTCGTTTTCACTTGCCGAGTATCCTGTGGACACCCGATAGAGCTCGATGTCTCAGGACTCCCTTTAGAAGTCCCAACGCCTGAAGGACCAACATCAGCCGCGCCACTCCAGACTCTTCCGAGTGAGCAGGGGAACCGGCTGCAGCCCCATAAGTGAATAGGGGATCATAATGTTCCCCTTGCTCTCCAGCCGTCTCGGCTCCTGCAACAAGAAGCAAAGGATGAGTTATTCGAAACACACCAGAAGCATTATATGAACAAGGGTAACCTCACCCAGACCTAGAGCGAATTCACCGCTAGTCGGTTCAGCAACCGACGGTTCAGCCGCTAATGGGGCAGCAGGAGGAATCGCTGTAGAGGGATAACCCTCTACGACAATCGTAGGAGCTTGACGACGGGGCTTCTTCGCCAACGATTTCCTACGAGAGCTACCCGCTCGTTTTCTCTTGAAGTGGACGTCAGAATCCTCTTCTTCCACTCCTTCCACACGTCGTGGGGAAGATGTCCCCATCACACCAGAACCAGCCGCAGGAGTATCAGCTCCAGCCCCCGCCTCGAAGCGAGGACTCCCTGCATCAGAAGCCTCGCTGTCATCCACAGCGATGAATTCTTCCAAGCCGGGGACACGAACCCGTTTGCCTTCTCTCTTATCAGAGGCTTTCCGCTTCAGTCGCTGAGAGATTAACTTCACACCCGTACTATTGGCATTAAATCCAGGAGGTGTGGAGTTGGAAGCCGCGTACCACTGGCAAAAGCATAGGGTCGTCGAGAGACCGGGGTCCTGCAGCGGCGTGCGTAGCCACGCCCCAGTGCCATCCGCAGTAAAGAACCGCCAGGCACGGGCCCCATCAATAAGACTCCCCATGAAAGCCAGGTCCGAATTGGGGTTGCCCACATACAGCTGGTCGTACCCGAATTGGCGGGCAAATCGACTTGGACGTAGGGTTCCAGGTAGCAGGTATCCCCACTCCTGTACAGCAAATGCGAGGGCCGGATGCTGACCAGCCACTCGAAAACGCCCCGACTCATGGGAGACCGCCCTGACTCCGCATCTCAGAATTCCTCGTTGTATCCTGCGCCCCGAATGCGAGGAAAACAGCGGAACAGGCTATAAGCGTCATGACGACGCACTAACTTACGGGCCTCGGCCACGTAGGCTTTCATCCAAGAGCAACCTTCGAATCGGCGGAGAAGCGCCGTTCGAACACCCTGCGGAGGATCTTTCCCAGCTCCAATCAAAGTAGGGCAGTGTAAGGCGAACCACGCCATCAAGTAGGTGTACGGTAGACCCACCCTAGGATTGGGTCCATCGCAAGGAAGGATAGCACTCTTCCCACGTCTTGTCGCCGGTGGCCTGCAGAAAGCCTCCGTTAGTGCGCGAAGGCCTCTTTGAATACAGCATACCATGGCTGGGAGAAGACCCAGACGGTGACCATGGGCCAGGCGAACGGCGGGTAGCAGAACATTCGGGTGGACGATGTCACCCGAGGAAGAAGGCACAACACACTTCTTTAACCAGACGGTTAAGAAACCGGCCAGCAGCGCCTTTCGAGACATAGGCCGACGGGCCTGATGGTGAAAGCTCCGAAGGGTATCACCCTTCTCATAGGGACCTGCGTCTTCTGTTACGACGATATCCCTTTGGAGACACATCTCCATCCGTTCAACAATATCGCCATCAGTAACTCCGCGATGAGCTGCTTCAGGAGCATTCTTCATGTCTGGGAACAGGTAACTTCCCCAGCTCTTTAAGCTCTTCGAGCTACCCTTGCCACCACCGTGAATGCTAGAACAAATATGCAAGTGGCACATCAACTCCCGATAAGTCTCGAGCATAGCAGGCTCCTGCTTCTCCAGGAGAGCCAACTCCGCCTCACAGGGAAAGTACTCTTCGTATGGAAGAGACCCGAAAGGCAAAGCAGAGATTTCCCACATCTCATGCAAAGCCATGCCCAGCTCGCCAACCGGGGTGAAGAAAGTCCCGAAGCCGGGCAGTACAACTCAAGGATGGCGTAGAAGCACGCCACCTTCATCTCAATGCCGTAGCAGGTCGCCCTGACGGCCTCATAGAGATTCAACCCCTCCAAGTCCTCCTCGAAGTGAGCGAGGATATAGTTGGTCAACTCCGCCCACCATGTCTTAGGAGGATGAACCCAACCGGGAGCCCTGAAGTCAGTTGCAGGATAGTTCCCGTCAACTGCGCAGAATTGAGTGCCAAAGGTCTGCGCCACAGCCGGGTTCTCTCCCACTGGAAGTTCCCGCGATACCTTCCCAGGGTATAGCCCCATTATGCTGAGGGGAGGGCCCGCCCTCGAATAGCCCGACTGAAAGGTTAATCTCCCAACATGGACGGATTCGACGCTTCGGCTTACGCCCCACGCCATCTTCCGAGCCTGAGTCACATTCATGAAAGAAGATAAAGGAAAGTGTCGCTTAGTCGACGGAAGGTAAAACTTCTCGCCATCCAGTTGAAAGATCCATTGTCCTTCGCCTGCCTGCAACTGGCGATCGGGATCGGATGCGGCATCCCGAACATAAAGTCGGGCTTTCTGTAAGTCCGACGGTCAACATCCTCAAGAGGAGCCGTGGTCAAGATACTCCGCGTGGTCTGCGGATGACCGCCTTGGATGAGCGTATCCCGGACGAGGGAGCTCCGCTCACTGAACAAAGAAGCCTGTCCATGGAACTGCAGGCTGAGGTTACCATCTGCTCCACTGGTCAGCCCAAACAGACTGCTCAGGAGATCGGGAGTGTAATGCACTGCAAAGACAGAAACGAACTATGATTAGTTCAACAATCAAGTGAGGCATAGCCTCGCTCAGCAAGCAAGGCCAGCAAGGCGATAGCCTCAATGAAGCTTGATCTCGCGGATAAAACGGCATTTTTGCAGAAGGCGTCCAAAGTACCAACTTCGCTTAAACAGGAAGTGGTATAGCCCTAAGGGCTAACGTCACCAAGAGGGCATCATGGTCAAAAGTCACCTTCGTGACCATGACTGAAGGAACAGACCTATATCCTGTTCCTCAACAGGATGGAGACTGCCCGAGTAATGGCTTCGTACGAGGAACTGTTCGGTTCTTAATTCCCTTGTGCAAGGAAGATAGGGAGATTCAAGGAAACGAGTTCCCTAATGAGGACAGATCATATTCGATCATCCTAATAGCCAAATGTTGGCTCCAAAGGAGAGAGACCACGGTCTCTAATCAGATAGGAAAATCCCTTACCGGTGACTGGTCGCTCGATGACCGGAGGAGGAGGACCCTCCGCTGCAGAAGTCGCCACTTCTTTTCCGCTCGTCTTTTGGGCGCCATTAAAGAGTTGCAAGAGTTCTCAGGGTTCTCTGAACAAAGAAGGAAGAGGAAGAGGGAAAGTCAAGAAATCTCTCTGAAAAAAGGAGATCTTCCTGCTCAGCCCGATCGGGCTTTTATAGGCCAATCAGCGCCTGAAACGAGGCCTCGAAAAGGGCGTGTGCCGCCGTTTCGAATTAATTCGAAACGCCGCAAAGCGCCTTTCCGAGAAGCGCTGCTTCGATTCCGCTAAGGGTTAACTTCGCCATGGCTTAAAGTGCGGATTTCGCACAATCCTTCAAGGACATTCGCCGAGAGGCTTACCTTAGCCCTCTAAAAAAGCGCTGACATGCCAGTCTCGCGAAGATCACTCAAAGAAAGGACTATGTCCTTAACTCCGCATACGGTTTAGCCCCGCTATGACCAAACCTTCAAAGAAAGCAAGCGAAGATCAGATGATTAGAAGATGAACTTTCATTGATTTAAAAAAGAAGGGTACATTGATATTACATCGAAGTTGTGTTTCATACAACACACCCAGTTGCTCGACAGGGTAATTTGTGCAAAAAAGCATACAAGTGGTTTTATCCGCTTCTAAGTCAAACCGACTGGACAAAGGAGGCCTTCCTCCTGCACAAGGCCGTAATCAGTGGTGCCGCAAGGACACGGTCATTATTCTCCACAAAAATGGCAGGTCTTGCCAGGCCATTTTTGTTGAAGCCTGGCAATAGAAACCTATCGCCGCCAACACGATAGATCACGTATAATGGGAATCGGCAGTGATACCAGTGATCTAACGGGTGTGAGGCCGCTTTTCCGAAGTGGATCGCCCTTAAAGGCCACCAAAGTTGAAAGTTGGCAATGATGCCAGTGATCTCACAGGCGACGCCCACTATCTTGAAGCGGATCATCTCCGACAAAGCGGCTACCAGCCTTACCTCAGAACGAATCATCTCGGATAAGAGGCTGCCAGCAGCCTCTGGGACATGCACCCGCTGCCCCGAATTGTTCCTCCTACTTAAAAGTAAAGCTTCAACCGGGGAAGCATAAGGCAATTTTATGGTTCCTTCCATCAAGTCACAAGATTGGCGAGCATAGCCCACTGCAAGGCAAATCAGAACAGATTAGCAGTTAAGCACAGAAAAAAACTGCAAATCAGAATCCTTTGGGTCAAAGCAATCCAATTTCAGTAAAAGAAGAGGACAAGCCTCGCCTGCACAGCACTGATGGGCTGGCTCAGCAAACGCCAAGCCCAAGCCTCGCCTATATGGCAAGACTGGCTCAACTATTGAAGAGACCAAGTCCCAAGTTTTGTCTGGGCAGCGGATTTAACATGAAGCGATCTTTCTGGGAAGCTATGCTAAAATCCTTCTCTACAGATCAGTCAATTGTAAGATGAAGAACAAGGGAAGCTAATCCCTGAAGCAGCTGCTAAAGCTGAATTAAGGGAGATGAATTCCTTAAAATCGGTGAAGTCGTTGAATGATCAAGACTTACGGTCCTTGGCCGGATAATGACCAGAGTGGGCATTCCCACTAATTCAGAGATCTGAGTATCTCTTTCAAACCAAGAGAAGAGAAGAGAGGCAAAGCACTTCTCTTCAGAGGACCTCAAGTGTCCTATTTATAGGCCCCATGGCCTGAGCGCTGCCGCCTCAAGCGTGGAAGCACGAGCGCATTTAAGGCATTTATCACGCCTTGAGAAAAGGGACGGTCTCCCTTGGAACCGTGCAAAGGGAGAAACGTCTCCCTCATAAAGGCACTTATTGCGCCTTGAAGAAAGGGAATATCCTCCCTCGGAAACGTGCAAATCGGAGAATATCTCCCTCGACCAGCACGAAGAAAGGAGTAATCCTCCTCGTAACCAGCCCACGGCAGTTGATCTCGGGAAAGCGACATGCCCTCCCAAGCGAACATGTCTTCAGAAGCCCAGATGCGGGGCTACTAGCTGCGAAGCTACCCAGTCTACATGATTCCTCAGCGAATCTACATCCCAAAGCAGGATTTAAAGCGAAGCTGAACTCAACCATCATGGCGACGTTCATACTCCACACACCACAATCAAAGCAGTTCAAAGTATTTCGAAGTCTGAGCCATTGCAGACTTCTGAAAACTTTGAAGGGGGTCTTGTTGACACTTAAAAAAGACAAGATTCTTATTGGTCCGAACAATGTCTAAACTTGTTGACATTTACAAAAGACAAGTGACAGACGAGCTGAAGACCAGTTTTCACCCATCTCCGAGGGACAAGGAAGCAACTTGGACTCCACTGATCCAGCAAGCAGACAGTGAACCCGGATTGTTTCTAAACAGACCTCAGCAGGTCTAAGGTGCTAGCACTTAGCATTACATGAGCCCAACGGGATAGCCTCGCTTGAGAGGCTAATATCACTCGACTTCGCCTTGAAGCCATTCAAAGCCTCGCCAGGAAGCTAACTCGCAAACTTCGCCACAGAGGACTTCCAGCTCCGCCAAACGGTTTCTTTCGGACTTCACCAGAAACCGTCTCTAGCTCCGCTATGAGCTCAATGCGGACAGCGCCGCTAAGAATCTACTGTGGTCAACCTTTGACCAATCAAATCTCCGGATGAGATCGGATCCAATCAGATCAAATCTAATTAAGATCAAATCAGAGATCAAATTTGGCAGTGATTGCCACAATCTCTTGACTCTTCTAAAACGAGTAAGAAGATCAGGGGAAATCCTCCAACGATATGAAAAGGATCAAGAAGATCAACCGACCTGCCAATTCTAGCTTCACAGAAGCTGATCCTAGCCTCGCAGCAAGGCCACTTTCCAGATTTAAACAGATTCGATTCAATCTGTTTCCATATTTTCAAGGGACGATTATACCCTTGCTCTCCCTATAAATAGCCCGCCAGGGGTACAAGGAGAGAGACATATACGAGGATCGATCGATCAAGAGAGAGAGGCATACAAGAGGACTCCACAAGCAGAGGCTTCTTCATAACGCACCGTGCGTTCTCGAATTCAGAGACCTTTTAGAGAATTGCTTTCTCTATTCAGGGTGTTGATACCCTAACATCGTCCTTCTTCTCAAGGAATCTCCGGAACCAGGCGAGAAGGAATTCCTAATTGAAGGCGATTTTGAGAAGCAGCAAGAGGGTTCTACCAACCTTCTGTTCTCTGATTCCCCGAACCAGGCGAGAAGGGAATCTCATCGCTCGCATCGTCAAAGGGACAAAGTGGTCGAGCGCTGACCAGACTCCTATCGGCACACTTCTCCAGAATCTCTGAGGAGATCTACTTGTAATCTTTTTTTAGAATACTTGTAATTTAGCTCCCCAAACTCTTTTTGTAAGTTTTCCCCCTTTGCAAACATAATGGAAAAACAATCATGACGCACCAAACCAAAGGGCAAATTTTAGCTCAAATGGGAAGGACCGTTCCTGATAGAAACAGTTATTCAAATGGAACATATCACCTTATAACCTAGACGGTGATACGCTCATGATGCCAATCAACGGCAGGTTTTTAAAAAAATATTATCCTTGATAGGATCCTTCTTGTGAGATTAACATAACACCTCTGATCACGACCTTCAGATTTCAAGATATTTGGAAAGAGCGCTCTTTCTTTCTCTAACGAGATCATATTGCTATAAACCAGTATCGAGTCGATCGAATACCTTTCGCATCAAAGAAAAACCAAGGTTATAAACTTCAGCTTTAGCCTTATCATTCTTCTCTAATTCATTGTCGACTAATGTCGAACCGATCGAACATCGGTGACATTGAAGAAGAAACAAGGTGTCAAAATGTTTAGCCTTGTCACCCTCTGTGGTATATAAACATGTACTATCTTCAACTTAAAAGAATAAGTCATATTTTGAAGTCAAGCATGCCTAAAAACAGTTTCAGGCAAATGGTTTATTTAGCTGACTTTTTTTTATACAGTGGTGGCATACATCCCTGCTCCTGTTAGATCGATCGAAGCTCGACCCAACGACAAAAGGTCTAACCAATCAAATGAGTTCATCTGATGACTTGTCAAGCCGAACTCATTGAAGAAGTTCGTGACGCATCCTTCTACAGAATCTTTCCAATATGAAAACAAGAGAAGGATTAACAAAGAGCCCACGAGGAACGATAATCTTTAGATCAAGATCTCGCGGAATTCGTGTCCATTCCTTTAATCCCCAGCTCACCTATAGAGTGAAAACCCCAGGGGAAGCATCAAAGTAACGAAATGATCCAACGCCTCTAACGACTAAGGATAGAGGAAAATGTTGCCCTTAAGCCCAACATAAGTCCTCGACAACTCATCATGGAGGGGGATAGCATGGCTATCCCAACTCAAATGATAGTTGGCAAAGGCACATCAAACGTTGACAGTGAGGATTTTCTAAAAATCCTAAGGGACTGTTTCCCATTTGATTCCTCTTCAAAATCACTTACCATTCCTGTGCATGGAATGATAGGACCACATAAGAAGATATTCATTTCCCTTGTGAAATGACGAGTCAAACCTATCATTTTAACATTAAATCTCTGGGTAGTAAGACTCTAACATACTCCCCGGTGGATAAAACCAATATCCCTGCGAATCTGGTCAATATCCCCAGCAAATTAAACTCCATTTATCGTTCTCTTCAATAGAATGACGGGTTTACTCAAAATTACTGTTATGTTCAAATATCTCTAACAATAACTAAATCCTTGTCACGTTAACATTTCACCTCTGACAGGCTGTTTTACAAATCTTTTCTAAATCCCTATGGAGTTTTCTGACATAGAATTTCATGAGATTCATATTTCTTAACTCCCTAATAAGTTTCTACTAGACTCTCTTCAAAGTTTGTTATTCCCTTCCAAGTCCCCAATGGACTTTCTTGGTTGTCACGTTAACAATATACCTCTGACAATTTCTTCTAATCAGTCATGTCCATGACACCTCTGAACCAACAGAAACCAAATCTCATCTTTCAGTCCAGTAATGACTATATCTTTGCCGTTATCTCAGTTCACCACCTATGAACGGCAGGGTTCTGAGTCTAGCAACTCCCAATCGTTATGTCCATATTACCTCTGAACCGACGGATACCTAGATCTCTCTCTTTTATGGTACTCCAACTGGCATATCTAGTTCACCACCACTAAACAGATGAGTCCATAACTTTGTTCTCCTTCCCTCTATCAAGATCAGGAGCTCTTGCTGTCATGTTAACATTAAACCTCTGAACATCGGATTACAAGTCTGCGATCCCTTAGTTGGTCATGTCCAGTCAATCACCTCTGAACCAACAGGAGTCCAAATTCAATCTATCTCTGTAGTCCTAGTGGATTAGCTGCCGATTAGTACGACTACTCTGGCAGCAGATTTGAAGTTTAGTGTGCCTTAGTCTATCATGTCCAGTTTATCACCTCTTAATAGATGGGTCCCTAAAATTGGGTTCACCTCCACTTTGTCATCATGTCCAGACTATCATCTCTGAATGACAAAATTTGACCAATCATGTCTAGTTGTCACTTTTAACTGGCAAATCCTAGGCTTTATTTGTCTTAGTTCATTAGGAACTATCACAGGTTGTGGTGTCTAATTCATCATAACCTATTCATAAATCCGATGATCTTTAATCTCTTATGTTAATATTTACCTCTGAACAGTAAAGATCGTCAAGTTCACTCTTTTCCATCCTCATCTCAACATGATTTGAGTCGAGTCATTCTCAAATTATTAATAACTAATTCTATCAGTTCATCACCTCTGAATAGATTAGTTATACTGTTATTTCCTTTCTTTTGAGGGTTGTCGTATAACTTGAAAATAATTATTATAAATATCAGAAGATAAAATAAGTTGAAAAAATACAATAGAGGAGTCAAATAAAATTATTTTTTATTGATTCAAGAGGGATATAGATTACAAGCTAAGGGTGCTTCGTAAGACTTATCTGTTCTTCAAGATGGCCAAGCTTATTCTTCCTCTCCTCAGCAACTCTGATGAATGCCTGCGATCTCAACTCAGCCTCATTAAACTTCGCTATGCCCTTTGAGCTATCTCCTGTTGCAGGACTTCATCATTCTGAGGTTTGAGCTGCTCCAGCCGAGCGATCTCCTCTAGGCACACCGGTTCAGCCTTGGACAAAAGAAGATTAAATCTCTTGATCATCTCCTTCGCCTTCTCAATTTTATCCTCGGCATCAAGAAGAGCGCTACTGGAAGCGTCAATGGCATATCCAATCTCTATTTTTCTTTTTCTAAGCATTTTAAGTTTGAAGATATGCCTCAGCTGCTTCCTGTGTTGCGAGGTGGGACTCACGCATTTGATCAATGAGGCGTTCAAGCTCTTCATTAGCGGAGGAGTCCAGGTCTGAACTGCTAACGGTGCCACTCGACCATGTCCCTCTCAAGCCTTTCCACCAGAAGCTCCAATGCGGCAGCCTGGTCATCCCCTCCAAAGTCTTGAATGCTTTCGATTTTGAGAGAGGACCACCTTCAGAGCAGAAAAAGAGGTAGTTGATCTCTTCAAGATCAAAGCGATAGATCACTTTAGGCTCTAGTAGAAGCTGTCAACCATCTCGGCCACAAATTCTTGCTCGGCTTCAACTACTCTCGGTGAGCGAGTAGTACCAGAAGACAAAGCTTCCATCAGCTTCACAGTCATAACGGTAGAGGAAATAACAGAAGTACTGGCTGGGGAAAGACGAGGGATCACGGGTGATCTAGGAGGAGTCCTCATTGAAACCAGTACACCAACCACGATGGAAGTAGGACAAGTAACTATTTCAGGAAGAATGGCTCAAAAACCAGTGTCAGAGATGTAGGGCTGCTAATTATCTTCAACCCAGTGGTTGTCAGGGTAAGCAGCATCAAAGAAACCACCGGCATCTCACTTATCAATTCAGCAGGGAGTGAGATTGGTTCTGTAGTCGCCGTCTCCTCAGCCTCTTAAACTCCACCGACAGGCTCAGGCTGATAGGATGGTAGGTCGTGATACAAGACATTCAACTCAGCAACATCCATTGCGGCTGAAATACTCGCCTCACCCCTGATTCCCTCATGAAGATCAGCTGGTCCCTTGAAGCGATGCACCCAAAAGCGGAATACTGTAAAAAGACTTTGTTGATGAAAATAAGATATAATGAATGTTAGAGGATAATTGCTTACAAGAAATCAAAGTATTACCAAGAGGCGATACCGCCCCAACCGCCTCAGCAACAGTCTCTCTAAGGACTCCCCCCAACGGTAGCGCTAATTCCACCAACCTCCATAGAAGAGACTTTGGCAGATGCGGGAGGGACATCCTGCTCACCTTCGCTCGCCGAAGCCTCTACGGTCCATCCTATAGAGCTTAAGGTCATTGGACTCTCTTTCGAGGTCCCAGTACCCGAAGGACCGACATCAGCCGCGTTACCTCCAGAATGTTTTGAGACGACAAAGTAGTTAGCCTCACCGTCACCTTCTTATAAGTGAACAGAGGATAAGAATAATCCCCTGATCTTCTGCAGCCTCGGTTCCTGGTTCTCTTGTAGTCTCGGTTCCTGAATCATAGGATAAATGAATGAGCTGTATGAAATATATAAGTACAAGTCGAAAAAATGAAACTGGTCTTACCCAGGCTGGGGAACAGCCTTATCAGTCGTTTGTTTCTGTTTGCGCCGATAGTTTAATAACTAACGGGGCAGGAGGATGAGGCACTGTAGCTGATTCACCCTCTGCAATAATAGTGGGAGTGTAGCGACGAGGCTCTTCACCACCCTCTTCCTACGGGATCCACCTTGTCGCTCCGTATGAAGTGAACATCGGGATCTTCTTCCTCCACCTCTTCCACCTCACGTCTTCCATAGGAGCCGTGCCTACCTCGCTTGGAACATCTGCTGGAACCTCAGTGCCTGCAACTCCTTCAAAGTGGGGACTTTCTGCGTCCAAAGCTTCACTATCGGCAGTGGCGACGAACTCCAGGAGGCCTGACACCCGGACCCTTTGCCCTCACCTTTATTAGTGACTTTTTCCTTCAGTCGCTGAGAGATCAACTTCATGCCAAAAGAGTTAACAGAAAGTCTGGTAGGCGCGGAGTTTGAAGTTCTGTACCATTGACAGAACCCTAAAGTCATTAGTAGATTCGAGATCCTCAACGACATGCACAGTCGTGCCTCAGTACAGCAGCAATGAAGAACCACAGGCGCGAGCACATCGATGAGGCTCCCATGAAAGCCAGGTTAGCATTTGGATTACCATATAAAGTTTGTTATACCTGAACTGACGAGCAAGTCGACGGGGGACATACGCTCTAAATAGCAGGTATCCCCACTTATGTACACCAGATGAGATGGCCGGATGCTAACCAGCCATTCGAAGATCCCCGGCTCAGCGACGTCTTCCCATCTCCCACATCCTTGAATTCCTCCACATAGCCCACATCGCGGATATAGGGGAAGCATCGGAAGAGACTATAAACGTCATACGACACAGCAGCTTGCGGACCGCGGCCACATAAGTCCGTGACCATGAAGATCCCTCAAATCGGCGGAGAAGCGCCATCAGATACCCTTTGATGGCTCTTCACCAGCTTGAATAATAGCTGGGCAGTGAAGAGCGAATCATGCCATCAAATAGGTATATGGCAAGCGATCCTGGAGTTTGGCCGTCACGGGGAAGATGGTGCCCTTCCCCCTTTTCGTCATTAGTGGCCTACAAAAAGCCTCCGTCAACGCACGAAGGCCTCGCTGAATACAGTACACTATTGCCGGAAGAAGTCCAAGGGAATGACCGTGGACTAGACGAACGGCCGACAATAAGACAGTCAGAAGAACGATGTCGCTAGAAGGAGATGGCACTACACATCTCTTCAACCAAACCGATAAAAATTCAGCCAAAAGTGCTTTCCACGATATGATTGGCGGGCCTGACGATGGAAGCTCCTGAGAATGTCATCCTTCTCATAGATACCATCATCTTCTTTCAAGACAATATCTCCCTCGGAATGTTCTTTCATCCTCCAAAAAATTTCCTCGTCTGCAACTCTGCAGTGAGCCGCTTCAGGAACATCTTTCAGGTTGGGGAACAGATAATTCCCCAGCTCTTCGAACTGTTCGAAGCTCCCTTATGGTTTCCATGCATACTTGAGCAGATGTAAAAATGACACATCAATTCCCGGTAAGTCTCGAACTGGGCGGGCTTTTGCTTCTTCGGAAGTGCTAATTCTGCCTTACATGAGAAGTATTCTTCATAGGGGAGAGATCCCATTGGCAGAGTAGAGACTTCCCACATCTCATGCAAAGCCATGCCCAATTCGCCTACAGGGGTAAAGAAAGTCCCTATAACTGGACAGTATAACTCGAAGAGTGTAGAAGTTCGCTACACTCATCTGGATGCC
Source organism: Agave tequilana (assembly GCA_038442645.1). NCBI lineage: Eukaryota > Viridiplantae > Streptophyta > Magnoliopsida > Asparagales > Asparagaceae > Agave > Agave tequilana. Next base: position 49,173 of record JAVJIF010024907.1, on the reverse strand, counting down.
ATAGCAGGTTGCCCTGACAACCTCATGGAGTCCTAGCCTCTCCAAATCCTCTTCAAAGTGGGCCAAGACGTATAGGGTCAAGTCCCTCTACCAGGCCTTGGGATGATGAATCCAGCCTAGAGTCCTGAAATCAGTCGCCAGATAGTTACTATGAACTCTAAAGAACTGTCCAAAGGTTTGAGCGATAGCGAGATTTTCCCCCACTGGGATGTCTTGGAGAACATTTTCAGGGTGAAGACCCAATATGCAATAAGGAGGACCTGCCCTTGAATGCCAAGAGAAGCAGCTATCAAGATACCCACATGGACTGAGTCAGTGGTCTGGGTAACCTGCCATTTCATCTTCCGAGGCCTCGTCACTCATTGGAAGAAAGACAACGGGAAATGACGCTTGCTTGACGAAAGGTAATACTTCTCGCCATCCAGATTTGAACATCCACTGCCCTTCCCCAGCCAGCAGTTGATGTTCGATGTCAGGTACTACATCCCCAAACATGATGAAGCCGGACTTTCGGTGAATTTTTCGGTCACAATCCTCGAGGGGAGAAGTAGTCAAGATACTCCTCATGGTACGCTAATCTCCGGTGTGGATCAGAGCGTGTGGATCAGAGCGTCCTGGCCAGGAGCGCTCCGCTCACTGAATAATGAGGCTTGCCCTTGGAATGGTAGGCTAATATTGCCATCCAGTCCCCTGGCTGTTCCAAAGAGACTGTTCAAAGGTCCCGGTGTATAGTGCACTACAAAGAAAGAAAAAACTGTATCAGTCCATTAGCCAAAGAAAAGGAAAGTTAAAGCAAAAAAAAAATTGCTAAGGCATAGCTTTGCTCTCCGAGCGAAGCTAGCCTAGCGTTAGCTTCGCCCTAAAGCACAACTTCACACTCTGCAGCTCAACTCGTACTCTGCACGAAGGCAGAGTGCAGAAAATCACTAAGTGATTAGCTTTGCTCCAGAAGCTTAACTTCGCATCCTGTCACTGAATAGAATGCAAAGAAGCCCCAAGGGCTAACTTCGCTGGAAAGGCACCTGTGTCTAAAGTTATTCTAAGGACGCTTATATTCCTTTTTCAGCTATACTTTCAGAGTTAGCTTCGCATCCTGCCATGTGACGGAACATGAACAACCCTAAGGGCTAACTTCGCATAGAAGCTTGGAGAAGAAACCATTCGGTTTCTAAATTTCAATTGACGAAATTGAAGGAAAATTAAATCTCCTAAAAATTCGGTGGATGTAAATTTAGGGAATATGGTTCCCTGAGATCACTGGATCATGGAGAATCACTCTGGATTCGCCATGAAATAGCTAGTAAATGGCTTCGAAAAGAGATAAAATATCTGGAAAGAGGGAAAAACTCCCTACCCGCTATGGGCTGCTCGATGATCAGAGGAGGAGACAGCGCCTCCGTAGCAGAGGGTGCTACCTCTTTGCCCGCACGTCATTTGGGGGCCATAGAAAAACTGAAAAGTTCTGAAAAACTGAGTAAAAGGAAAAGAAAAAGGAAGAGATTTAATCTTTGAAGAAAACTGAAGTGTTCTAAGAGAGAGTTAATTCTCTCTTTCAGCCCCTCGGGCTGTTATAGACATAAAATTGTCTAACTTTGCCTCCTCGAAAGAAGCGCATATGGTCGTTTCAAATTAATTTGAAACAGCGCCTAAGCGTCTTTCTCGAGAAGCCTTGCTTCAGCTCCGCCAAGGGCTAGCTCCGTTGCGAGTTCAGCGTTGACTTCACGCAACGCTTGATTAACTTCGCTGAAAGCTGGGCTTTAGCTTCGCTAAGAGCTCATCTTTAGCTTCACGAAAATTTTATGCTAGCTCCGCTGCAAGCTCGTTCCTGACTTAGTTAGAAATCCATCCTCAGCTTCGCTAGAAGCTTTGCTCCGCTAAGAGCTTTTCTTTCCTCCTCAGGAAAAGGCTTACCTAAGCCAGTCCATTCCAGTTGCTTTCGAAGTTCAAAGTGAAAAGAAGGGAAGCAAAGTAGATGAGCAAAAAGTAAATTTTTATTGATTCAAAAGGAAAGATACATTGATAATACATCAAGATTGTCTTTTATACAATAGGGTCTTTACTCCAAAGGCGTACATGTTGTCCTATTTACTTTCAGGATGATAAGCCGTCCCAAGACCACCAAAACAACTGGACACGAAAGGTCTTCCTCCTGCACAAGGTCATAATCCTTCGCTTAATGGCAGGCTTTGCCATCAAGGAGCTGGATCTTCTTTGATCAAAATTGGCAAGTGATTGGTTGCCATCAGAAAGCTAGATCTTTCTTTATCAAAATTAGCAAAGGGAGGATCGAGACCTTACTGGTGACGTCCGCTTTCTCGAAGTGGATCATCTTGGATAAGCGACTACCAGCCCCTTCCCGAAGTGGTTCATCTCGGATAAGTGACCACCAGCTTCTTTCCGAAGTGGATCATCTCGGATAAGCGACCACCAGCCTCTTTTTAGAACGCACACCAGATGTCCCAGTATGTTCCTCCTACTTATGACCAAAGCCACACTTTGAAAGTCAGAAGGCATACTTCTATTCTCCTTCATCAAGACGAAAAAACTGGGAGCATAATATACTGCAATGCAAATGAAAAATGATTTAGCGTTAAGTGAAGAGGAAAATGTTAAATCAAAGTTTTGTTTTCTAAGCAAAGTTAATTCAAGATCCAGCCCTGTTATGCACTGAGGATAAACTTCAGATAAGCAGAGGATAGCCTCGCTTGCGCGGCAAACCAGCCAAGCAGAAGCCAAATCTCAGGTCCGCCTAAACAGCTAGGCCAGATAAGCCTCAAAAAGGACCAAGTCCTAGCCTCGCCTATATGGCTAGGCTAGACTGGCCAGGAAGGGCGCAGCCTTAACCCCACCTATATGGCTAGACCGGTTCAACCTTGAAGAGGCCAAGTCATAAGCCTCGCCTATATGGCGGATTTAACAGATCAAGGCAGGAACTTCACGTGGAAAGATCCCTTGCCCGATCAGACAAGAACGCTAGCTTCGCTGGGAAGCTTAAAAATAGGGTTGAAATTCTTCTCTGAAAGTCAGCCAAATGCAGAGAGCAAGAAAATTTAATCCCTAAGATAGCTAGTAAAGCTAAGAAAATTAAGGGAGATAAACTCTCTTAAGTCACTAGGTGGCCGAGGCTCACAAATCTTGATCGAGTAATAACCAGAGTGAGAGTCCCCACTACTTCAGGGACCTCAGTCTCCTTACTTGAACAATAGGGAGGGGTCACAAACAACCTCCTAGAAAGTAAGAAGTATGTTTCTCTGAGAAGGATTACAAGAGTCCTATATAGGCCTCATGGCCTAATCACGCCGCTACTACTTCAAGCTTGGAGCGCGAACGAAGTCAAAGCATTCAAATGCTTGGCCTTGAGAAAGGAAATAATCTCTTAAGGAATACACACGAAGTTAATTGAACTTTCAAAAAGGAATAATCTCCATCGTAAATGCATGGAAAGTTATTCAAACCTAAAAAAAAGGGAGCAATTCCTCTCGTAACTCGCAAAAGGTCGGTCAGCTCGGGAACAGGACGTCGCTCCATCACAGCAGTGCGAGGCTAATGCTCATGTTCCAAACCCGCTTGAAGTGAAGCTACTTTAGGAAGCCCCAAGGTGAAACTACCCAGAAGCGCGAAGTTACAACGGAAGCGGATTGTTACAATTCCTCGGCGAACCTATTCCAGCCGAAGTGGGGCTAAAGGCGAAGTTGGACTTAACCACCAAGACGACATTCACATTCACGTACTATTAATCATCAATCAAAGCAGTTCAAAGTATTTTGAGATCTTAAACATCCATTGCAGATTCACGAAAACTTTAAAGGGGGTCTTGTTGACACTCTAAAAAGACAGGACTCTCGCATTCATCCAAACGGTCTGAACGACGTCTAACTTATCGACATCTACAAAAGATAAGTCGAAGACAAGCTGATGACTAGAGACAAGGCTACAACATAGACATTACTGATCCAGTAAAGCAGATAGTAAGTCAAAGTTGTCTTGGGAGAGACCTAAGCAGGCCTAAGACGCTAAGTTAGCTCAATACTTAGCCTGACATGAGTCCAAGGTAAGCTTCATAACTCTGTATGGAACTAATAGCTTCGCCTAAGCTTGTTGGTGGCCTCGCTTTGAGGCTAACTGTTAGCCCCACATGGAACTAACAGCTTCGCCTGAAGCTTATCATTTAGCCCCGTCAAAGGCTGATCTAGGAGCTTCGCGCCAAAAGTCTTATCCCTAGCTGGTTTAGCTCCGCTATTGGCTGAGTTATAGCTCCACTATGGGCTGAGTTGTAACTTCGCACGAAGCTCTGAAAGTAACTCCGCCTGAAGTTATGAGCCAAGTCTTAGTTTCGCATGATTTAGCTCTGCAGTGACCTCTGCCAAGTCATCAAATTGACCATTTCAAAATCCCACGAGGGATTAATGGGTGAACTCCACCGATTTAGTGGATTAACGTCACTTTACGTGGGCGGTTACATCCGCCCACTTCGTCTCACATTAAGTGGAGATAATTAAGCCTCAACCGCAGGGAGGAGTTCGCGCGAACACTCATTAGCCTCGCTGGAAGCTCGCAAGCAGCTTCGCTACAAGGACATTTGCGAGCCTCGCGCGAAGCTAAAGGCTGATTCAACTTTGCTGAATCAAGGGGCAGTTACACCCCACATTTGCTATAAATGGTTCCTTGTTGAGCCAAAGCGAGTAGAGGAGGAAAAAAAGAGAGGAGGAAAAAAAACGGCGAGAAAGGACGGAGAGAGAGGAGATTGGCCACAAGTTTCTAGAAGAGATTCTTTCAAAGAGGGTTCTTTGATTCTCCTGCTTCCAAATCTTGGATTTTTCAGAATCAAGCGAGAAGAAAATTCTATCAGGAGGCAGTGTGATTGTCAGACCGATTGCATCATAAAAGTGATAAAGTGATCGCGTGCTGATCAGATTCCTACCGGCAAAAACTTCCCCAGAAATCTCAGAGGAGATCTATTTGTAATTCTTCTTTTTATTACTTGTAATTTTGCTCCTCGAGATTTTTTTGTAAGTTTTTTCCGAACAATTTTCAATAGAAAACACACACCGTGAACATATCGGTAAAGCTTCTATCGCTTCTGTCCCTGCGAATTTGACCCGTTTAGCCTCTTGCTATAACAGAAGTAATGAGGAAGCCAAAAACGTACTTTTAACTTTTGATTTTAAAACATACACTTTTGTGCACGGTTTTCCCCCGATCAAATTTTGGAAGTGTTGCCGGGGGTGTGAACGGTTTGATTTCACGTTTTTGTTAATTTTTCTTCTTTATTTTTGGTGTGCAGGTCAAATTTTAGCATTGTAGAAAGTCTACACTTGCTTTTGTGTGGTTGGGTAAATTCTTATATATTATTATATTCTATTGCTGTTTTCAATTACCTGTGCGCTATAATAATTTAATAACTAAAATACAGAAATTGGATGCTTTAAAACAGTTTAGACATTTGCATCTAGATACGTGTCGATTTCAATTCAAATATACTGTATTTTATTCTTGTGTTGTTGTGATCTTGACGGAGGTATACATATTGCATTGCTTATAATTAGGACAAACACGTGGGTGATTTATTTTGTGTATTCATTCTTATCTATATTGCATACTGCATGAATTGAACTTAAGGGCAAAACTCAATACAACATAAGGTGGAAAGTCATTACCCTCCCTTCGCTCAAAAATCACCTCCCATCACACAACTCAAGCCTAAATAAAACTTACTAGATGTTGGCCCCTAGGGATATCTTGAACTTATTTAAGAGATTGACCTAAGGGGAAGTTGTTAGAAGTTGACTCTTATCAAATCAGTGTCCAAGGTTGGGTATTGAGAGGCAAAAACTTAAAAAATAGTGGTTTAGCATAATTAGGCCCGTTGCTCCGGCACGGATACCTCCCACTGATCTTGCGCCTACCTGGTGTTGGTACATGTTTCGATGAAGACGTTTGCGATGCATGACATTTGGAGCTCTAAACAAATGAAGAATCAAGAGTTCTACATGATCAAGATGTGCCAAGGAGAGTTGATAGAGTGTGGTTTGTAAAGATGAAATAGCATGTAAAAGCCTTGATGCACACACATATATCATAGCCTATTAGTAGACTTGACCCTTCCTATTAGTAGACTTGACCCTGCCTATTAGTAGACTAATAGGTGATTAGTCGACTTATAAAAATGATTAGTCGACTAATAATGTTATTAGTCGACTTATATATTTCCCTAGTCGACTAATACATGGTATAGTCGACTTATAGATTTCCCTAATCGACTATCTTTTGTCCTAAAAGATCTCAACTCTCTGTTTGTCACTGTTAGTCGACTTAACGGTTTATATAGTCGACTAATAGATGTTGTAGTCGACTTATACCCAATATTAGTCGACTAACCCAGTATAAATTGCCCAACTTAGTCGACTAACTCATATCTCAAGTCGACTATAGGCAGTTTCTGACTGTTGGACAATTTTCTTTATCTGATCCTTTTGGCAACGTTTTCCAACGTCTATATCATCTGAATTGGTCCTATAACTACCCTAACTAACCCTAGTCTACAGCTATAAATAGGGAAGTTATTCCTAAGGCCAAAGGTTAAGACAAACAAGATTTTCATTCAGTTTTCCAAAGCCAAATTCCAGAAAACCTGAAAACTGATTTTCTAACTTCTGTTCTTCACCAAAAGATAATTCCATTAGTGAAGTTCTCTGAAGTTCTTTTTCCTATACAGTACCTTGTCCACATACACATCTGTACCAAGGCTATAGGAAAAGTATTGTAATTCTCAAAGTGTTCATTTGTACACGGGAGGCTTCTTGGTTGAAGAGGCAAAGTTGTACAGGTGACCATTGTACACGGGAGGCTTCTTGGTTGAAGAAGTAGTTGTACAAAGGTAAAAGGTGTTCTCTTGGTGGAAGAGAAGGTGTACACATTTGGAGAAGGGGATTCGACAAGTGGTGTACATGTTATATTGATTTTGGGTGGCAAGATCAAGGTTAAAGGAAAATCTCAAGCGGGTGGCTTGGGGACTGGATGTAGGTCACAAGGACCGAACCAGGATAAATCTCTTTGTTTGCGTTTGTCAATTTCTGAGATTTGTTTTCCTTATTGCAAGTTTACTTATTGCTTAACAATTAATCCTTCCTATCTAGTGTTTGTGTTGATTTGATTATAGATCCTACATTGGTATAAGAGAGGGACCCAACAATTGGTATCAGAGCCCTGCATACCCTGAACCGGCGTACAAGCTCGGGTACAAGTCAACAACAAAGATGGCAACGGAGTTCTCATCATCCCAATACAAGGAAGGACATTCTACACACGTCCACCGCTATTTGATGGAACCAACTACAACTATTGAAAGTGTAGAATGAAGATCTACTTGCAGTCACTCAACTACGACCTTTGGAACATCGTAGAAGCAACATACACCAAGCCTACAACCAACTACAACGCTTGGAGTGAAGATCAAAGAAGAATGCGAACCTTGACGCAAAAGCAATGAATGCTCTATTCTGTGCCCTTACCAAAGAAGAGTTCAACCGAGTGTCAACAGCAACTTCTGCACATCAAATATGGCATACTCTTCAGGTAACACACGAAGGCACTAGTAAAGTTAAGGAATCTAAAATATCTGTTCTTGTCCACAGGTTTGAGTTATTTAAAATGGAGGAGAATGAAACCATATCTGAAATGGTTACAAGATTCACCGACATTACCAATACACTTGCATCTCTGGAAAGGACTACACCCAAGTCGAAGAGTTCGAAAGATCCTTCGTGCACTCACACCGGAATGGGAGAAGAAGACAACCGTTATTGAAGAGGCGAATGATCTCTCAACTATGACATTAGAAAACCTAATCGGTAATCTAATGGCATACGAAGTGCAGTTAGAAGAAAGGAAGAAGGACCAAGAACGACAACACCGTTCAAAGAAGAAAGAACTCGCCTTCCATGCATCTTCCGACACGGACAACGATGATGAAGAGGAGATGGCAATGCTCTCAAAGAAGTTCAGAAAATTTCTTAAGCAAGGTAAATTTAAGTGTTTTAATTGTGATAAACCAGGACATATGAAGATGGACTGTCCCTTGCTCAAGAAGAAAGAAAAAGTACAAGTCTAAGAAATCAGAAAGAAGAAGAAACTACGAAGCATCTTCAGAAAATAGCGATTCCTCATCTTCCGATGAAGAAGAATCCACTGAACATGTAACTTATGTTACATGGCCATAGAAGATGAAGAGGTATCGTTTTCTGAACTATCTAATGCATTTAATGAATTATTTCTTGATCTGAAAAATGAAAAACTGAAAAACAGATTTTTATTAAAAGAAAATGAGAAACTTTACAGGAAAATTCTGTTTATGCATTACAATGTTCTTCTATAAATTCTCAACAAGATGAAACTGAAAATGTCATATCATCTTTGAAAACTGAAAATGAGAAGTTTATAAAAGAAAACATTTTCTGAAAAAGGAAACTAAGTCTTTGAATGATAGGATTTCTATATTGGATAAAAACATGATAGTTTTCAGAAATAAATATGAAGATCTTTTGCAAAATGTGACTAAGTTTAATAAAGGAAAAGAAAAATTAAATGATCTATTATCTTTTCAGAAATTGTCACATGATAAACATGGTATTGGTTATATTGCAAAATCTTCATGTTACAGTAATCCATATAGTCATTTTGTAAAAAGTAAGACTAAGAAAAGTAAGTTTATATGGATTCCAAGAATTTAAGCTTTTATGATAAAAATACATATATTGCTTCATACATGCATGATATATGTGATTCTTGCAATTATGTATATACTAACAGGTGGAAACTAAATTCTAAATGGATTGGAGTCCTAAAGGTTAGATATGATCTTTTATATTTGGTACCAACTAACAATTATCTTGCAGGTACCATATAAAAAATTGATAAAGATCAATTACGTATATATATACTAATATATTGTTGCAGGGGGAGAACAAAATATTTTTTCTATCTGTTATAACCCATTTTTGCAGGGGGAGGAAAAGATAACATATCTTCTACAGGGGAGGACTTGTGCACACAAGCGTCGTCATCAAAAGGGGAGAATGTTGGTACATGTTTCGATGAAGACGTTTGCGATGCATGACATTTGGAGCTCTAAACAAATGAAGAATCAAGAGTTCTACATGATCAAGATGTGCCAAGGAGAGTTGATAGAGTGTGGTTTGTAAAGATGAAATAGCATGTAAAAGCCTTGATGCACACACATATATCATAGCCTATTAGTAGACTTGACCCTTCCTATTAGTAGACTTGACTCTGCCTATTAGTAGACTAATAGGGTGATTAGTCGACTAATAATGTTATTAGTCGACTTATATATTTCCCTAGTCGACTAATACATGGTATAGTCGACTTATAGATTTCCCTAGTCGACTATCTTTTGTCCTGAAAGATCCCAACTCTCTGTTTGTCACTGTGTAGTCGACTTTAACGGTTATATAGTCGACTAATAGATGTTGTAGTCGACTTATACCCAATATTAGTCGACTAACCCAGTATAAAATGCCCAACTTAGTCGACTAACTCATATCTCAAGTCGACTATAGGCAGTTTCTGACTGTTGGACAGTTTTCTTATCTGATCCTTTTGGCAACGTTTTCAACGTCTATATTCATCTGAATTGGTCCTATAACTACCCTAACTAACCCTAGTCTACATCTATAAATAGGGAAGTTATTCCTAAGACCAAAGTTAAGACAAACAAGATTTTCATTCAGTTTTCCAAAGCCAAATTCCAGAAAACCTGAAAACTGATTTTCTAACTTCTGTTCTTCACCAAAAGACAATTCCATTAGTGAAGTTCTCTGAAGTTCATTTTTCCTATACAGTACCTTGTCCACATACACATCTGTACCAAGGCTATAGGAAAGTATTATAATTCTCAAAGTGTCATTTGTACACGGGAGGCTTCTTGGTTGAAGAGGCAAGTGTACAAGGTGACCATTGTACACGGGAGGCTTCTTGGTTGAAGAAGTAGTTGTACAAAGGTAAAAGGTGTTCTCTTGGTGGAAGAGAAGGTGTACACATTGGAGAAGGGGATTCGACAAGTGGTGTACATGTTATATTGATTTTGGGTGGCAAGATCAAGGTTAAAGGAAAATCTCAAGCGGGTGGCTTGGGGACTGGATGTAGGTCACAAGGACCGAACAGGATAAATCTCTTTGTTTGCGTTTGTCAATTTCTGAGATTTGTTTTCCTTATGGAAGTTTACTTATTTGCTTAACAATTTATCCTTCCTATCTAGTGTTTGTGTTGATTTGATTATAGATCCTACATTTGGTATAAGAGAGGGACCCAACACCTGGCCAATTAACTCGTGCTCGGATTCTGACAATGTACCCCTGTGGATAGTCTAACCAGTTAGGAGTCGTCTAGGTCTAAGTCAATCCTAGCATAGACTTATTTTCTTTTTCTTTATTTGTTTGTTTGTTTGTTTTTTTTTGTAAATTGTGAAATAGATTTAATAACAATAATTTTTTCAATCCTAATATGAATCCATATTTCACCCTGACCTCATTTGACTCGGATAACTCCAATCCAGCTATGTATAATATGAACCAACTATATATGCCGAATTGAAATTATCCGACTCAATAGTGCCCCAGTCACAATACCATGAAGAAGACTGAAATAATCATTACTACTCTTCACATAGTCAGTGGGGATACAATGCTCCCGAATCATATGGTCAACCACCTTAACAACATCTAACTTCATATACTCCTTCTCCCGAACAACCATTAGAAGAATCAATTAACTGGGAAAAGAGGATGGAAGCTTAGAGGAATTCGAGCGACGAATTCAAAATCTAGAAAACTCGAAATCCCATCGAAGTTTCAAATCCAAGATCCTTACTCCATTTTTCAAGTCACATCAAGAAACAATATACCGACTTAGAAAAGAGTAAGGAATCTATGATTCAAATTCCAAAGTGATCCTTTTAATATGATAGAAGCTTGATTTAGTCGATTGGAAAACATATGTAGAAATAAGAAAACTCTCTCGATCCAATCTTTAATTATTCCTAATACTTCTAATCGTATTGATTAAACCAAAAATCATGGAATCCTGATGACTTTGACCAAGATTCAATTTCACCACAAAACCTGAAACTTGACCAATATCAACCCATTGACAAATTAGCAAGTTTTCATTTCAATGAAATTGAATTTGAATATGAATGGGAACCGGACCCACAACTCTGTGATTCAATTCCAATCTTTGAATCTATATTGACTCCGGCATCCTTACCCAAGTTGGACCCATTGCCCGAGCCAACATCGATTCCTATATCCATGGATTTTGAAATTGAACTACTTCTTTTGGGTAGTCACATTTTATTGATGGGAACAGAATATGAAATTAAATTCTTTGATTTGGACTTAACTCTTGAACCTAAACCGACTTTCGAACCCAAAGTTGATTTTTTCGAGTTAGTATTGGTTCTCGAACTTTTTATTTCAAAACTCAAATCATCCATCCACAAAAAATCACATTCTATTGTTGGACCATGGTGTTGACCATAATGACTCAGTGATGATCTTTAAAGATTGGTCATGTAAAGAGAATAATTTTCATGATAGGATCTTGAATGATCCTATTAAAATTAGGGATTGTAAATATGGTATAAAAAGAGGTTAATAAAGGTGGATTCTGTGAGCCACCACATTATCTTGATTGGATAGTAACGCTGGCCTAACGGACCACCACTGGAGCCACCACCATGAGGTAATTTTCCTTCCCTTTTCATTTGTTTCATATTGTATGACCCGGGAAAGGAGAGAGACGAGAATTTGCGGTAAAAGTTTTCCTTGAATCAAATGAAAAGGATTACAGCAAAAACTGTTCCTTCCGGTTACAAGGGAGGGAGAATATTGAATCTTGAATTCCCCCTTTGTTTAATGCTGGGTTCTTCGTGTGGCGGTGGAGAGTGAATCTTGTTCTCCGTTGACCAGATGACCGTCCTTCTGGGATCTCCTCTTCGGTCGGTAGAAAGAGTAACTCAGCTCTGTCTACCAAAACTCTCGAAGAGAAGGTAGGCGAAAGCTAGCTCGTACGCAGCGAACTTGCTGAAAAGTTGATTCACTTCTTTTCTCTATGTGTCGCCCTCTTGTTGCTGATTGCCAAAAGTTTGACCTTGATGCTGATCGCCCAAAAAAGTTTTCCCCCTCTTCATAGCGACGGGGCTATTATATAGGTTAGGGGGTGATCGTGCCCCCTAAAAGTGCTCCACGATGAGGGGCCACTTCCCGCTACTTGTGCGGTGAATGGCCCCGTAATCCGGGTGGTTACAACTGAGGCGCGGGTGTCAGGCCGACGCACCTTGATGCTGAGGCGCGGGTATCGGGCCGACGCGCCTTGATGCTGAGACGCGGGTGATAGTGACAACTCGCCTTGATGCTGAGACGCGGGCCAACGCGCCTTGATGCTGAGACGCGGGCCAACGCGCCTTGATGCTGAGACGCAGGTGATAGTCCCTTGCGTCTAGAGCTTGAAACTTTGCTTCTCAATGGCTTGTCCTCCAGTAACTTTTGAACAGCCTACAGAACCCCCTCCAAAGTTTTCGATATTCCGCAGTTAACTGGGACGGATTTCGAAATACTTTGGACTCTAGCTGAATTCACCTTCGTGACTAGACTGTTGACGCTCCGGGTTCGATCTTATCTGGAGTTTGTCTTCGTGAGTGTACTGTTTGAACTCTTTGAAGCCACCAGAGTTGATCATGTTGAGTGTCTAAATGCACAGTCTAAACTCCCCGATTGTTTTTAGTTTGTCACGAGTGTGCTTTAAGCCAGGAGTGGTTAGTCGTCTGCTTGCGTCAGTGTACTGCTGAACTGATTTTGTAGAAGCAGGGGACCGAACGCAGGTTCTTTTTAAAAAGCCAAGATGGTACTGCTGTAAAGACGCGATTTCTGTAGGGTGCGTCCTTTGACAATGGAGACGCGACTGATCTTCATAAGGCAGACGCGATGTTTAGCTGAAGACGCGAACTTCGGAGAGACGCATCTTTTGAATATAGACGCGATTGTCTGGGCGCATTTATGGCGATGCTGACAGGGCATATCCATCGAAGAGACATGGCCGTCGGGTGCGAGTCTGTGCCGTGTCATGATTACGCCGCCAGCTGGCCTGGGGAACCGGCAGGATTTCACCTTTTGGAGCGCGGATTTCCCGGTTCATTAACTGAACCGCGCCACGTGTCAAATGATGACTCGTCGTGGAGCCGTGGCGCATGATCTTCTCTGTTCAAAGATGATTTGGTTCCACGCGTCAGGCGGTGACTCGCTGCAGCGTCTATCGGGCCACACGCCGCGTATCGTTGCGTCTTATCGGGCCACACGCCGCGTATCTTCGCGAATCCTTGTGCCTATAAATAGCCACAGTTAGAAAGATACCTCTTCTTCTCCGAACGCACTTGCCCAAGAAAGAGAGTTCTCTTCTTCCTCTGTTGAACTGTTCATCTCCATTATTAGACTTTTGAACTGTTCATCTTCTTTACTGGTCTTTTAGATGGCACCCAAGACCAAGCCAACCGCATCTTCTTCACGGACGACCGCCGCCGAGGCCCAGAGGGGTGCTTCTTCTGCGCAGGACGCTGCTCTCCCAGGTATAAGGCCCTTTTAGGCGTGGATTTCGCCATTAACGGAACCCTAAGAATCCTTAACACAAAATATAACTCGTGTTTGATTCTCAGACGCGGTCTCAGACGCAGTCTTTGAGTTGATAACCGAGGCGCGGGTTTGGACCCTCGCGCCATTGGGTCCTGCGTTTCAGATTCTTCACTTAGAATATTTCTAATTGTGAAGAGTTCAGACGCAGACTTGGTTTACAGAACGCGGATTTGATCCTTGCGTTCTGTTTCATCAGCTGCTGATTTTGATGAATCTGGCATCCGAGTTCAAGCACTTAGACATCTGGGGATGTGAAAGGAAGGGAGTTACTCTCCTTAACTTCTGGTGATTATGGTGATGGAAGGGTTAAGGTGGATAACTCCCTTCTTTTCGCACCCCAGAAGTGACATCAAGGAGAATGTGGTGGAGACGCGGATCCTGCAGGTCTGGACGCGGATTTAATAATTCCTGCGTCCAGTATCTCTTCTGCGTTTGGACGCGGACTTGCAGGTCTGGACGCGGATTTGATAACTCCTGCGTCCAGTATCTCTTCCGCGTTTGGGTTAGGAACACTTAGCATATAAAGTATCTAACTAAGTGTCTTTTCCTTTTGCAGTGCCCCGTACTCCTGCCTCACTCGCCAAGACGCGCCACTTTGGACATGTAGGTGGTGCTGACCAGGACTTGACCTTTGTGCTACGAAGGACTGCCCCTGTGACTGCTGACAAGTCGCCAGCTCGCAAGGAGAGGCTCTCTAATGTTACATGAGAACTCTTCGGGTACTTATGACCGATGCGGCATTCACAACGGATGCTCACGTCAAGTTGGAGAAGCCTGCCTTCTTCTTCAGAGATCATATCAAAGATGGCGGCCAGCGTGTGTATGAAGGACTTATAAATGGCTCCGTCAGATAAAGGGTGGAAGATTCTTTCTTCCGGACATGGAGAGGATGTTCCCGCTGTCCTACTTCCAGCACATGTCCGTCCCTCGGAAGATGGAATGGGACATTTCTCGATATGTCCCCGAGATTACCCTCGGTGATTTGGGTCCTCATAAAGTGCATCGTCATGATAGCCATGACAGGTCGGTCCTCGGCTTATTCCCTGGGTCGCGCAAGTCTGAGGTTCCGGCGGGAGAGATACCACAACTTGGCACTACTTTCCTCAACGCGTTCATGGAAGTGGAGGGTGATTATCCGGTCGGGTTCCGTGCGCCCGGGTGGGTCCATTCCACGGAGAACTACTGGTGGGGCAGAATGGTAGGTTTCGTCCTCACCGACCTTGGGGATCTGCTACATCACGTGGGACTGTACGTGGCAGTCAGGGCCGTACAGTGGGGTATCCCACCAGGCTCTCATAACTTTTTCGGGATCCTGGAGCGCTACAATTCTCTGACGGGGACGTTCTTTACCCCGGTCGGAGAGATGGGCCTTGCAATGCACGAGCTACATGAGGTCTCGGGGCTATCAACAGGGGATATCCCATATGAGGAATATGTCCCGACCACTAAGGAGCTCCACCACTTGAAGAAAGAGTTTCCTGGGGTGTACGAGACTTATTGGGAAGTGATGTGTCACTTCCACATTTGTGGTCAGATAACCACCTGGCGGTCGCAGGGAGTCAAGCAACTGTCTTGGGCCAGTTACTTATTTAATGGTATCGATAGTAAAGATACTCTGATAACCTGACTGGTTCCCAGTTCCGACAGGGAGATTGAAGACAGGATCGACCAGGCTTCTGAAGGCTTCTACACCACGGTCTCGAACGAGGACGGTTTCGACCCTGACCTGGTTTTTGAAAGCTTCCACCATCAAGCCCGGACCCCTATCTCCGATAGGGCACTGTTGGCAGGCTTCTTGATGCTGTGGCTGAAGCGTTGTGTGGTGCCCACGTTGCCACATGAAGTTATTGTTGCTGACGTGGTGTACCCGGTGGTGCTCCTGGCTCATAGCAACCCTATAGCCCTTCTCCCGGCCATGGTGGCTGGTATTCAGAGCGGGTTGCGGGCGCTAAACAAGAGTTTCTGCGAGGCGCCGAAAACTACCGACTCCCACGGCAAGCCGTATGTCGACTCAGAGGGGAATCCGACGGTGAAGCGTCCTAACCCTCGGATCGAGCTGCCTTATACGTACCTTCTGGCTTGGTACGTGATGCACTGCCCTTCTTTGATGACGGCGGTGCGTTGGAGGGAGAGTTCCGTCCCTTTTGTACAGCGGTTGGAGGGTTCGAGGTGGAGTGACGTTTATATATATTACGTCCGGAAGCGACTTTCAGATCCCGCGAATTACCAGATCAATCGCTGCTTCCCCGAGATCCCTGGTGCATCTTCCGGGGATCTATGTACTGATTCCGCAGGCTCAGATGGCTTCACGAGGTTGTCCACGGGAGCCTTTTGGTGGTTGATCAATATC
Organism: Agave tequilana; assembly: GCA_038442645.1. Taxonomy (NCBI): domain Eukaryota; kingdom Viridiplantae; phylum Streptophyta; class Magnoliopsida; order Asparagales; family Asparagaceae; genus Agave; species Agave tequilana. The sequence goes on along the minus strand of JAVJIF010024907.1, from coordinate 33,120 downwards.
CGGCTCGGATATGTGCTTTTCCGGCAAGGGACTTCATGCACCATCGAGCCGTACATGCTGAATCGTTTCGCTCGACAGTTCGGCTACGATCAACTCTACGTCGGGAATCCCAACGCTCGACTCGCCTTCGAAGGGAACTTGTTCGAAGGTGCTCGGGCTTGGTACTACAGTGTGGCCGGAGGGACGGGAGCAACTTTCCGTCTACCTATCGAGGGGCCCAAGTGCCGCATGAGTTTCAGCTTCTGCACCTGGTACTCTCAGGTTAACCAGTCACCGGACTTTGCTCTGGGGTCTTCATGCATTGAGAGTATCAATGCAAGTCTCGAGGCAAGGTCAGAGTCTGATAAGCCCTCGAAACTCACCGAACAGTACCTGAAGGCCCAGAAGGAGGTCGGGAGAAGATCGGGAAGGGAGCCGCGGGCAGTAAGGACGGAGCCGCAAGCAGCAAGGGCGGAGCCACGAGCAGCAAAGACTCGTGGGGTGGTGAGCAAGCGTCGTCAACGCTCTGCTTCAACTGCTGAACCTGCTCCCAAGAAGGTTCGGAGAGACTTGACAACCGAAGTCTCCCGCTCTGAAGACATCCCTGCTGTCGTTGAGGTACCGAGGGAAGAAGACATAGCTGAAGAGGATATTCCTTTAGTCCGTGCCCCTAGGTCGAGCAGCAGAGACCGTAGGTCTGCGGAGGAAGGGGAGCTCGTTGACAGAGCCATCTCTGCTGATGAGGATGAGCAGCTAGAGGTCGACATCATGAGTGGAGGAGATGTCGATATTCCGGGGATTTCAGTTCGACCCGGGTCTTTACTTGCTCATGAAGGGAGAGATGAGGTACAGCAACCTGGGTCGCCTTGTGTCTTCATTACCAGTCCTCGGGCAGTTGACCCCAGTCCTACCACTGGGGTAATTGGTGGCAAGGCTCCGGCTGCAGAAGTCTCGCGCGAGGCGCTATCGTCTTCCTCACTCTCAGGGGAAAGCGAGTTTGAAGACGAGGTTGACTACAGTGATGAACCCGCTTTTCCTGATCCGAGAAAGTTCTCCCATATCTCGGAGGAAGAAATATACGGGGGTGAGTCATCAACGGTATCACAGCCGGCGATTGTTCCCGCGGGAGGTACTCTTTTCACCTTTTGACCTAATTTTCCTTTTTAATTTTGAAGAGGAGACTTTAACATTCTCCTTTTTTATGTTGCAGGATTGGCTGAGAATGTCAAGGCTGCACCCTCCTCGCAGATCGAGGAGATGGTACAAGAGTTGACCCAGCCAGAAGGGGTTACGGCTTTGGTTGCCGAGATAACTCCAGGGGGGCAACTACTAATGCCGGGGAGGCTTCTCCTTTGCCGGAAGAGGAGGCAACCCCTAAGGCCGGGGAAGAACCCATTCTGCCGGGTGAAGGGGTTACTATTGAAGCCAGGGAGACTTCCACTCCGCAGGATTTGCCCAAGGATTTGGCGTCTCTGGACCTCCCAGATGGTAAGGAAGTTTCTGATATTTTAAATGTTTCGCTTTTCTCCTTTGTGGCTAATGTCACAATAACTTGCAGAGAGGACTGAGGGGGCTCAGATGGAGAGTCCGACGGTCGGTACCTTTCCAGAAGGCCACGCAGCTCAGGTCTCGGCTGAAGCTTCTGAAGAGGTTGCGCTTACTACTCCATCATTAGCTGTGGAGGTTCCTGCAGAGACAACATCTTCGTAAGCGCCAGTGGCCAGTCTCGCTCTTGACGTATCGACGGTCAGCACGACTCTTGCGCAAAAAGAGCCGGCTTGCACCCCTTTCCCCATGATAGAAAGGGGGTCGGGGAGTACCTTGGGTGATGATACCATGGATTTCCTGACACGCAAGACGGTGCAGCAGTTCCTTGACGCGATGCGATCGTGCATCGATTTTATCCTGTCTGGGCGTAGTTCTTTGACTTTGTCCGGACGTTTCTTGGAAACATGGTCGGGAACATCGAATTAACTGGAGGCTCCTCGCTTGCTAAGTCGTGTATGCTGTTGGTGGAGCGATTGGAAGTGACCTGAAAGAGCTGAAGTCTTTGGACAATGCTAGCTCTTCTCAAGAAGCCCAGGTCATCTTGACTAGGCTCCTAGCCGACCAGGAACGAGAGCGACAGGATGTGGAAGCACAAGTTGCTGAAGAGGTCCGCAATCTCGAGCTTCTCCAAGCTGAATGTCAGAAACTGGCTGACGATTCAATGGAATCCGAGTTCATTCGGCAAAACGCAGAGCTCGCCATTACCAATGCTCGGTCGGCCATTGCTAAAGCGGAAGCCATGATTGCGGATAATGAGAGGACGCTTGTCACCATCCGGAAGAGGCTGGAGGAGCAACAAGCTGCGAAGGCTCGGGCTGAAGAAAGCCAGACCATTCATTCCTCCAGGTTGGAATCTTTGCAAGCACAGCTGGCTGCAAAACCTTTTTATCTGAAGAGGAGTTGCGGGTCCAAGCCATAATGGAGGCTGAGAAGGCACGTCAGCACGAGATGCATCGTCTCAAGGAACGTATTCGTTCTTTGCCGGATCAGGACTTTTAGCCTTTTCTCCTTCTTCCCTCCCTTTTTTTGTAAAGAAGAGGACACTCTATTAGAGTGTTTGTATCCACTTTTACTATCTTCGATATAATAAAAGTTTCTTTTGAAATTTTGTTCCATCTTCTTTGTTTAGTTGTGGATGAATTTAACTCCCTGATCACTGGCTGTGAATATTGAACTTAGGCAAGACTAAGTTCTTTCAATGAGACGCGGCGTAGACTCTAAGTCTTCTTGATGAGACGCGGCATTGATCTATAGAGTGAGACGCGGTCATCATTCAATAGGAACTTAGATTTCACTAAGTCCTTTTGATGAGACGCAGCGTCAATCACAGGGTGAAACGCGAATTTGTCTTACTGAGCGGGACGCAGATAGAGCAGACGCGAGGGACGCAGCATTGTTTGCTGAAGGGACGCGACTTTGAGTCACGTGGACGCTCCTTTTAAAGCGCGGGTGGATGCCGTTTAATTTGAGAACGGTGACGCGGATTCTTAGACGCGGCTTTCCCATCTGCGTGTAATGCAGCCGGACGCGACTTTGCTGTCTGCGTTTGATGCAGCCTGACTTAAAGATTTTATGAGATCTTTGACCGTCAAGTCTTCACTGACGATTGAGCGTCAAGTCTTCACTAACGTTTGGGAAACCGGGTCATCCGTTGTTTTCCAAGGCAGTTGTCCACGCGTCAATTTTTCATTGGACTTGGGCGTTTTAACGCTCTTTAATGCAAAACCGGCGCTGGCGGTTGGAAACCGGTGTCTACGACGGTTCCCAAAGCGACGCTCCACGCGTCAGTCCTCCATTGGGCTTTGACAGTCGTGCGCGACGGTTCCGATTGATGCACCATTACTAGCAGTTATTAGGGTCTGCCTATAAATAGGGCTAACCCCCTTCCTCTAACAGCGGTTGCTCAGACTGTGCTCTGTTTGGGAGCGAGTACTCTAAGGGACTCTGCCTTCTCTCTTCAAGGACCCTATCAGGGGTTTGCCTCCATGGATGAAGGTGCCTCTGTGGATGAAGATGACCCAGAGCTTTCATGCTTCTGTTTGGTCTCTTCAAACAGAAGCGTCTCTTTGATCGCCTTTCATGTCCGCGTTTGGACGCAGAGAGCCCGACTCTTGGTAGAGGCCTCTGTTGGTACGCCGTCCTGATTAGCCATGATATTTTAATCTACCACGGCCTGTACTTTGGCATCATCATTATCTGGAATTTTCCCATGAAGTATGAGTTGGTGCATTCCTTCTGGAATTTGCGCCGCCAACTTCCTCTCTGGACGCAAGTGCTGAAATCCTTGTCACTTGGCGCCGGTTTTGTTCACAAAGCTTGCGTTTCAAAGCAACTGTCTTGGCGCGTTTTATGGCTACTGTCTTAGACGAATTCCAAAAAGGTTTCAGACCCGAGCCTTGCAACTCTTGTTCACTCAATAAGAAGATGGCAACTTTCGGCGTCTGTGCCTTTTAGGCGTCTGTGCTTTCGACTTGGGCGCAGAATGAGATCGCGTTTTGATTCGCGTTTGTCTCTGCTGACGCAGCAGTTTGGCTCACCGCGTGGGTCATTTCGCGTCTGCTTGGCCGACTGCGTGGATCATTCCCGCGTCTGCTTGGCTGACTGCGTGGATCATTCCCGCGTCTGCAGTCTGCATTTGCGACTTAGTTTTTTCTCTGTTGAAACATACTAAGTTGCAGATTGTTCTGATTCCTTTGTTTCATTCCTTGCAGGTAGACTTGCTGGTTTGCTGGGCCCCTGGAAGGATGCTTTGGCCGGCGAACTTGTTCGATGTTCACCTATAAGAGAGTATATTATGGTCCTCGTCACCTATAAGAGAGTATATTACGTCTCTGACGAGGACCCAACCCTCGCCAAGGTCTCTTCAGATCTGCTTCGCCATTCATGCCTGCTGGCAAGAGATGGTCAGGCTATGCATGACGGCGATGAAGGTTCCGGCGGTTGTGGTGGCGGACAAGATCCTCTTCCTCTCCCACTCCAGAAGTCACATCAAGGACAGTCCATGTCCGTTGGATGGTCTGCTGGGGGAAGAGATGTTCATAAACGAAGGGTTGCAGGACTTTCTGTTGCCACCAGACCTCAAGAACACCATTGCTCTTAGCTTAGTCAGCTTGGGCGCTTTCGATGTTTACATCATGCATCGTGGTGTAACCAGCTTCTATTGTAGCCACAAAACATCGCGCACTTGGAATCAGACGCGACTTATAAGGAGTGAGTGCAACCTCTAAGAGAGAGAGGGACTTCTTTGTACTCCTTAATAGTAACACTCAATCTTATTGTATAAGAGAGCGTTTTTTTTTACTGTAACACTCCATCTTATTGTATAAGAGAGTGTTTTGTATCACTTTCATATGTTCGGAAATAAACAAAAGTGACACTTTTCTTTTTGCCTCTTTCATTGTCTTGAACTTTTTATCTTAGACTCGTAGAAGCAAAGAATCTTTGACTTTGTTAAAATTATGATGGTAACTTTAATAAGTCAAACTTTGTGGAGGGAAAGATCCTATTTCAGGAACTTTCACAGTACTGTCAGAGGTGTAATATTAACTTGACAGAGATGAAATAATCTTTGGTGGCCTGCCACTTTATAAGAGAAAGTGACAAGTAGAATTGGTACCCCCAGGGAGGGTAAGCTCTGATCAGAGGTTTAGAGTTAACTTAATCGAGTTCAGCTGGGGATTTGATGAAAACACTGTTAATTGGTGTAATGTTAACCTAACAGTGTTTTTAGGTGGACCTGTTATTCTATTGAAGAGAATAACAAGTGAGATTAGACTCGTGGAGAGTCTAGGAAGGTTTGTTACCGTTAGAGGTGTGATATTAACTTAACGGGTTGAAAGTGGTCTTGTCAGAAGTGTAATATTAACTTGACAAGGATATGAGTCAGAGGTGTGATATTAACTTAACTCAGAAGTGTCACTGTCATAGGTGTAATGTTTAACTTGACAGTGAGGTAATGCTAGAGGTGTAATGTTGAACTTAGCATTGGTCATCTCGACTTGGATAAGGAAGTCGAGGAAAGGTCATGGCCATAGGTGTATTGTTGAACTTAGCGATGACTCAGATGCTAGAGGTGTAGTGTTAACTTGGCATCATTCATTTCAGCTTCGATGTGGAAGACTGAAGAAAAGTGACTGTCATAGGTGTAATATTAAACCTGGCAGAAACTTGACGTACTGCTTAGAGGTATAATGTTAACTTAAACAGTAGTTTTGTCAGAGGTGTGATATTAACTTGACAAGAATTGGCTTGAGCCGAAAACAGTTTGAGGACCTGTCATTCTATGGATGAGAATTGACAAGTGAGATTTGAAGTGCCAGAGGTGTAGTGTTAACTTGGCAAAGTGTAGAGTTGACAAGCAAGATTTGTACTCTACAAGGGGTATTTCATTACCAGAGGTATGGTGTTAACTTGGCAACGATTGTTAGCTCATTTTTTTGTGGTCCTACCATTCTGTGGATGAGAATTGGTAAGGGATTTTGGAGGAAAGAGTGGAATCAAGTCCACTTAGGATTTTTAGCAAACCCCAGCTATCAACGGATTTGAGGTGCCTTTACCAACTACCGTTTGAGTTGGGCTAGCCATGCTATTCCCCTCAGCATGATGAGTTGTCGAAGACTTATGTTGGGCTTAGAAGCCAACATTTTTCCTCTATCCTTAGCCGTTGGAGGCGTCGGATGTTAATGAAGAAATTCTTCTCGCTTTGATCAGAGGTGTACTTTTAACTTGATCAGCAGAAGAATACCATCTAAGGATAGTATTTCTTCAGGAACCTGCCATTGATCGGCATCATAAGTGTATCACCATTTGAAGTTATGAGGCGATATGACCCATTTGAGTAGACTGACTCTACTACAAATGGTCCTTCCCATTTGGGTTAGAATTTTCCTTTTGTCTTGTGCGTCATCACCATGGGTCTTCTGACGGCTAAGACAAGATCGCCTTTCTTGAAAGTTCGTACTTTAACTTTCTTGTTAAAAGCTCTGGTGATTCGAGCTTGGTAGAGCTCGATTTGCTGTTGGGCTTGCAGACGCTTGTCGTCTAAGGCCTCCAATTCTTGGAGTCGCTGTCGATGCTTCTCCTCTGTTGTCATCTCTGCTGTCAAGGCGACACGTAGAGATGGAATTTGAATTTTCAATGGGAGCACGGACTCACACCCGTATACCAAAGAAAATGGCGTAGCTTTAGTTGGGGTTCGCACAGTTGTGCGATAGGCCCATAAGCATTCGCCTAGTTTGTCGTCCCAGTCCCGTTGACTTTTCGAGACGAACTTTTTGAGAAGCTTACCAATGGTCTTGTTGAAAGCTTCTGCGAGGCCGTTAGCGGCAGGATAATATGCCGTTGAAGACACACTCTGGATTCTGAACTTAGCGCAGAATCTCTGGAATGCCTGGCTGATGAACTGGGGTCCATTGTCATGGACAATCCGCCGAGGTACACCGAAACGGTAAATAACGTGATGTTTTACGAACTTGATCACGTTGGACGACTTGACCTCCTTCAAAGGGATGGCTTCGGCCTATTTGGAGAAATAATCGGTTATCGCCAGAATGAACCGATGTCCTTTTGATGATGGCGGGCTGATAGGACCAACCACGTCCATGCCCCACATTTCGAATGGCCAGGTAGAGGCCGTAGAGTGGAGATAGCCTGGCGCTTGATGAATAAAGTCGCCATGCACTTGGCAGGCGTGACATTTCTTGGCATAAGTGACGGCATCGACGACCATCTTAGGCCAATAGTAACCCAGTCTTTGGAGTCGATGTGCCAGTTTTGGGCCAGGTTGATGGGCTCCACACATACCGTCGTGGGCCTCTTTCAATACTTCTTGTGCTTCGTTTGGTGAGAGGCACCGGAGTAAGATCCCGTCATGCGATCGACGATACAATGTTCGCGTAATCGCATTATAATAGAATTTGGGGGCTTTCCTTCGAATGGCAGCCGCTTCTTTGGCGTCCTCAGGCAAGATGCCATACAAGACGAAATCAATGTAGGGGAACCGCCAGTCTCTAGGTTCTGGACCGGTTGACGCTTCAAGTGCTTCTTCGCGGTGACGACCTCCCGTTGACTCCTGATAATCCTCGAGAGCATTTCTCGGGCAATACAGGTCGTGGCTGTAGACGAATATCTTCTCCATTACTCCAGCTGGAAGAGCTAAGGAGGCAGCCAGGGATGCGAGTACATCTGCGTGCGCATTTTGCCTGCGCGGTACATGGTCAATATAGAAGCTTGTAAATCCCTCGGCCATGCGGATAGTTGCATTGTAATAGGGTACCAAGTCTTCTTGTCTGACTTCGTACTCCCCGCGAACTTGGCTGACGATGAGCTTGGAGTCGCCGTATGCCTCGAGATTTTTAACGCCAATCTCATCGGCGAATTGCATCCCAATCAAAAGAGCGTTGTATTCCGCCACATTATTGGAACAAGGCTCGGTCAGTGAGACAGCTCGGGGAATCACATAATTTTGTGGGGAGACGAGTATCACTCCTACCCCTGCTACTATGTGTCCCTTCGGGCTTGTTCTTGATGCACAGTCGAAGAAAAGTTGCCATACTTGACTTTCGAACGATGTCTGAGTCAGGCAGACTTCAGCAACTTCATCTGGGAGATCCTCGTAGAGTTTGACTGCCCTCGGATCTGGGTGTTTAGCTAAGAAGTCTGCCACTGCTTGTCCTTTAATAGCCTTTTGTGGCAGAAAATGCATCTCATATTGTGATAGCAATATGGCCCATTTTGCCAGTCGGCCATTTAGCGATGAAGGTTTAGTCATAAGTAACCTCAGAGGGTTGACTTTTGATATGACATTTATAGTTTGGCCTATCAGATAGTGTCGCATTTTCTGGATAGCGAACACCAGTGCCAAACATTCCTTCTCGATCGGGTTGTACCGATGTTCGGCTCCGATCATTGTTCTACTCAGATAGTAGATTGCCTGTTCTCGTCCTTCTTCATCATTCTGAGCTAGTAGAGCTCCCAAAGAATGGTCCATTGCCCGGACGTACACCAGGAAAGGTTTTTCGGACACCGGGCTGCAAGGACTGGTGGTTGGGTGAGGTATTGTTTGATTTCTTCAAACGCTTGTTGGCAAGCATCGTCCCAAATGAACGAGACACCCTTCTTCATCAACTTAGCGAAAGGTTGGCATCTTTCAGAGAGGTTTGAGATGAACCTGCGGATGTACGCCAATCGACCCTGTAAACCCCTGAGTTCCTTGAGGTTTCTCGGGGGTTGCATCTCTTGGATAGCGCGGACTTTCTCCGGATCCAAATGGATTCCTGTGGAAGTCACAACAAACTAGGAATTTGCCACTGGCTACCCCCAGGAAGGACTTGATGGGGTTCATCTTCAATTGATGAGCCCGCATGATGTCGAAGACCACCTTCAGATCGGCTATGTGATCTCCTTTAATGCGACTTTTCACCGCAATGTCATCGACATAACATTCCACCGTTTTGCGCATTTGCTGATGAAAAATGGCATTCATGGCCCTTTGGTAGGTTGCCCCCGCATTCTTCAGTCCAAAAGGCATGACAGTATAGCAATATACCCCTAGAGGAGTCCTGAAGGAGGTATGCTTTTCATCATCAGGATACATTTTGATTTGATTGTATCCTGAGAATCCGTCCATGAAAGACATTCGTTCGAATCCACAAGTATTGTCAATCATAACATCTGTGATTGGTAATGGGAATTCGTCTTTGGGGCAAGCCTCGTTTAGATCGCGGAAGTCGATGCAGATCCTGATCTTCCCGTTCTTCTTGGAAACGGGGACGATGTTGGCTACCCAGTCGGGATGTTGTTCTTCCCTGACGAAGACAGAATCAATAAGTTTTCTGACTTCTGATTGAATTGCCTCCAATATTTCTGGGCGAAACCGTCACTGTTGTTGTTTGACAGGCTTTACGTCCGGATTGATGTTGAGGCGGTGCATGGCCACTTGAGGATCAAGTCCTGGCATGTCTTCATAATTCCAGGCGAAGACGTCTATATACTCCTGTACAAGAGATATTAGACCCTTCTTCTCTGAAGGTGACATGCCGTCACTTATGAAGATGGGCTTAGGGTTGGCCTCATCTCCTAGGTTGATCTGAACAACCTTGTCTTCTGTGGGTGGCTCACGTTGTTCAAAGCGGGTATCCCAAAGAGCATTTAAATGTTTGATCCAAGGGTCTGTATTAGATTGGATCATTTCTTCATCTCCGTCTTTCAGGTGGCTTGTTGAAACCATGTTCACTGAAAGTTCCTTGAAGATGTTGCCGACACTGACATCTGACTCCCAAGATGATGTGTCTGAAGAGTAATCGTTGCTCGACGATTCTTGAGAATCGGAGGCTGATGGGGCCGGAGTTGATACGTAGCCCAACCCCGGCGCGTCCGATGATAATAATCGGGGGCCTTTCCTTTCGGCACAAAGGATCGGAGTAGCGTTCTCCTTCCTCTGCCGAAGTTCAACCCGGGTCTGTTGGTTAGATCATACCCCATGCATTTCATCATTTTGAGCGCTTTTGGTTCATAATAACTGAGCTGAGGGGATTCCTCCTCACTTTCCGATTCTTCGCGGGGCGTTGGTTCAGTCGTCATTCGCCCGAAAAGGATTGGTTTTTGGCCTTTTCGTCTTGTCGGAACCATGAATATAGATTCCTGCGCATCACCATTATCCTGGTATGTCCCGAAAGATGATTTTACTGGTACATGCAATGATGTCAAAGCATCTACTGCCGACCAGGGATCGTCATCTATATCAGTGCTAGTGTCTGACGGTATTGAATCAGAAGCACACACAGGAAAATACGCAAAATCTAAATCTTCATTAATATACCAACCGCCTACATCATCGGTGGTATTATCAACATCGAGCTTATTAGTGCCTGTTACAAGTGGTTCTAACTCCCACAGGCACTCTTCTTTCTCGGGCTCAATATCAGCCTCATTACCAGAGTCTGGCTCCTCTGGTTGCGGGGTTTCATTTGATTCCTCAGGATCCTGATATAGGAGGGAGTCAGTGAAATAATTTTCGACCCCTTTAAACGGATACCTCTCGGCTATCAACGTTTGAATTGTTCCACTCCTGTCAATGTATTCATGACCTGGTGGAGAGTGGATGGAACGATGGAATTGCGGTGAATCCACGGTCGTCCCAGCAATAGATTGTAGGAAGTGTCGGCGTCGATAATGTAGCATGTTACTTCCGACCTGAGGCTTCCAATCTGACACCTGAGCTTGATTTTCCCCATCGGCCGGGTCTGGTTGGCATTGAACCCATAGATAGTCGTCTGTGTAGGGCTCAAACGGTGGGTAGGGATGCTGAGGTGTTGCATGACTCGGCGAGGCATGATGCTCAATGCGGACCCTGGATCTACCTGGATGCGGTTTACCTCAGACGATCCAATATACCCTGTGAAGTACAGGGGTCGATCATGCTTCACTTTAACCTGCATATCATCTGCTGTGAAGGTAATGCATGGAGCATTTGGGGAGGTGTGGAGACAATCCTCTACATCTTCCTCCTTTGGCACCTGGGTCATAAAGACCTCAGCATTTGCCAGAGCTTCTTGTAGAGCCTCCGGGTCGACTTTGACAGTCTTAGAAGCTCATACAGGGTGATCCGCGCCGGGATGTTGGCCAATTGAGCCAAGACATCAAAGCGGTAAGGCGTCATGGATCCTTCCGCTATACCCTTTTGAAGAGCTCGAGAAAATCGAGTCTCCTTTTGCTTCTCCACAGGTGGCTTTGTGGGGGGCCTGACTGGCTCCGCAGTTGGTTGTGGAGGGGCTACTGCCGTCTCGCCGTACTGTTTCAAGTACGCCTGTCCTGAACGGGTTCCCGCCATTAGTTGGTTGGGCTCTGCGGCCAAGACTATCGTTTCCTCCTCTGAGTCGGTTAGTGAAGGGACATCAGTTTCCGCTTCTCGGGAAGAGGCGCATACCACGTTGCAAGATGAGGCTTTTGCCTTGCCTTTGGATTTCCTGTTGGTCACAGTAGTCCATTGCCGTGCATCGACAAGGTCAGGGTGGACCCACATGATTACCCCTTGAGGCGTAGGGACGGGTACCAAGCCTTTCTCTTGCTGCTGGTGAGGGTCTGTGTTGACTATTCTCAGTTCTCCTCTTGGAATAGGGACCACCCCCGCAGGCGTTGGGGGTTGTCTTCCGAACTGGAGAGCTGACGTCACATTGGCCGTCACCTTCTTCTGCTCTGGTCGGAGCTTTAACACTTCCGCGTCAATCAGAGCTTGAAGGACATCCTTGAAGACGTAGCAGCTTTTGGTAGGATGTCCCAACATCCTGTGATACATGCAGTAGTTGGGGTTGTCGGTTTTGCCGACTTCCTCTGGGCGCCTAGCTTCAGGGAGCTTCAGTCGGTTGCTCTTGTTGAGTAGTTTAAAGAGTGAATCGACATGTTCCTCCTTAAAGGAATATTGTTTGTTGGCGTGAGGCTGACTTGAAGAGCCACTCGCCCGGCCTGATTGAGGTTTGGCGGGAGATTTGGTCTCCGTTGCCAAATTATCCTTCCGCTTTGTTTGGAGGGATGTGTCTGGCGCACGCCTGGTCGACCTTTCCGGTCTAGGCTTACCTTCCTCCGCTCTGACGCGGGCGACAATCTCCTCAGCCTGTTCACCTTGTTGGACCAATTGCTTCCAGGTGCGGCTTTCAGCAACTCCTATTTGAGCAAGGAGTGAGGTTTGGAGATTATGGCGGCATGTTTCCACCAGGGTGGCCTGGGTCATACCGCTTGGACACCGGAGTGCCATGTTCCGAAATCTTTCCACGAAAGATTTGACGGACTCCCCTTTCCGCTGTTTGGTAGCCAAAAGGGTGGGCATCGTGACTTCGGAGTCATCTTCAAAGAAGCGTGTTAAGAACAGCTTCTCTAGATCGCCCCAGTTCTTGATAGAACCTTCTGGGAGCTTCATAAACCATTCAAAGGCCAACCCTTTCAGGGTGCCGATGAACAGACGCGCCAGAATAGCATCATTGTCTACTACATTCCCGGTTTGGGATTTGAAGTAATAGATGTGCTGGTTGGGTGACCCCTTCCCGTCGAATGCTTGGAGGGTTAGAGCCTTGAACTTAGGAGGGTATGGAACCAAGTCCCACTCAGCCGGATAGGGCCGGACCACTCCTACTTCTTGGAGGTCTTTGCGATTGGCAAGGGCCTCGAGGCGTCGTTCCAATTGACTCATCCTCTTAGCATGAGTCTTCTCCTGGTCTTGGTCGCTTTTTATTTGCGACGAGGGTTTAGACGAATCCGAAGTAGATTGCTGTCTCTCTTCAGAAGGTTCGGAAGATGAGTTTCCTCCCTTTCTCCCTTTACCCTTGGCCTTCTAGGAGGAGATTTCTCCCTTTCTTCGAGCAACTGCTCAAGCATCTGCTTGAGGGAGTCAATAGATTTCTGCTGAGACATAATTATGTCCATCTGTGCCTTTTGGACCTGGGCTTGCTGTTCGAAACGTCTAGCCGTCTCCTCAGGAGTGCCTACCATGTAGGCGGCAGCCTCCCTCTCGACGGAAGAGTTTGAAGCCCGTGATTCAGCTACGGCGGAGTGGGAATCGTTCACTTCAACGCCGTGGGCTAAGGCATTATAGTTAACTGGGGGAATGGCCCCCGTCCGGGTGCGAGTGTGTCGGTACACCCCTTCCGGTTCGGAGTCAGACTCATCTGAGCTGACTGCTGGTTGTTTTCCCTTGCTCCTGCTTGTCATATTCGCAGTGAGCTCCGGGTACTCAACGTCAGAGAAGGTTCTCCTTCTGTGGGAGCGTCTTCTTTTAGCTGACGGGGGAATCAGGGTCAGCTGTCTGATCAAAGACTGCTGGTTCACGCCTGATTCGCAATGGCATCCAGAAAGTATGGAGATAAGCCGTTGGCAGCAGCATGCCGAAGTGACCTGATTGGCACTTCTTTTCTTTGTCAAGTAATCCCTCAAATCCATGGTAGGGGGATTGAAAGGATTAGCCTCGCAACGTCGAAGACGGGAGGCATCCATGTGCTGTACAGCCTGGACGCGGGCATCGGAGACGCAGTTCTCGCGACGCGGCTGTGTAACGCGCGTCTGGCGTCTCTGCTGAGATGAAACGCGAATCTCGCGTTGCTGCCTGGTGCGTCTGGGCAGAGACACTTGAGAGAGGATGGACTGCTGGGCCCCACGCCTGTGGGCGCGTGCTTCTTGCGTTGGACGAGACGTAGAAGCTTCGTCTCGACGCTTGGTAAGTTGGTCTTCAGAGGACTCAACTTGAGGAGTCGCGCGTTTGGGGCGCCAAACGCGGATTTCACGTACTGGACGTGACGCGGGTAAGGCGCGAGATTGTACGTCGCGTCTAGTCTCAGTTGGACAACCAACGGTTCCAACTTGCAGTTGACGAGCACGTCTCCTCTATCGACGCTCAGCATTCCGGTTGCGTCGAGGAGGTGGAGAAAAACCAACAACATCCTGATGTTGAACATCAGGGAGTTTAACCACGCGGGTCTCCTGAGAGACGTTGACGCGGGTTTTCTGTGCGCCGGAGTTGGTCGCAACAGCAACTGTGCTTGGGATCACGCGGGCCTTCTGAGAGGTGTTGACGCGTGAACTTTGCTGGGCACAATGGGCAGCAGCAGCGGCGCCCAAGAGAGCTTCAGGTCGAGCTTCGGGGACATTCCCCGCCGAGACCCTGCGACAGACGCGGGTCTTTGGGCTCTTGGAGCCAGAAGAGAGAAACTCTTCATATTTCGCCTGGTCGAACTCGACGACGAGTGATTCGACCATCTTCCCCTTACGGAGGACGTAATCCTGCGCCACGATCTGTTCGTCAGTGACGAAAGTAGTCCCCAGCGGAGTCGCCATCTCTTGTATGACCCGGGAAAGGAGAGAGACGAGAATTTGCGGTAAAAGTTTTCCTTGAATCAAATGAAAAGGATTACAGCAAAAACTGTTCCTTCCGGTTACAAGGGAGGGAGAATATTGAATCTTGAATTCCCCCTTTGTTTAATGCTGGGTTCTTCGTGTGGCGGTGGAGAGTGAATCTTGTTCTCCGTTGACCAGATGACCGTCCTTCTGGGATCTCCTCTTCGGCCGGTAGAAAGAGTAACTCAGCTCTGTCTACCAAAACTCTCGAAGAGAAGGTAGGCGAAAGCTAGCTCGTACGCAGCGAACTTACTGAAAAGTTGATCCGCTTCTTTTCTCTATGTGTCGCCCTCTTGTTGCTGATTGCCAAAAGTTTGACCTTGATGCTGATCGCCCAAAAAAAGTCTCCCCCCTCTTCATAGTGACGGGGCTATTTATATAGGTTTAGGGGGTGATCGTGCCCCCTAAAAGTGCTCCACGATGAGGGGCCACTTCCCGCTACTTGTGCGGTGAATGACCCCGTAATCCGGGTGGTTACAACTGAGGCGCGGGTGTCAGGCCGACGCACCTTGATGCTGAGGCGCGGGTATCGGGCCGACGCGCCTTGATGCTGAGACGCGGGTGATAGTGACAACGCGCCTTGATGCTGAGACGCGGGCCAACGCGCCTTGATGCTGAGACGCGGGCCAACGCGCCTTGATGCTGAGACGCGGGCCAAGAGCCAACGCGCTTTGATGCTGAGACGCAGGTGATAGTCCCTTGCGTCTAGAGCTTGAAATTTTGCTTCTCAATAGCTTGTCCTCCAGTAACTTTTGGACAGCCTACACATATATATACACATTCACGATGCATGGAGGACAATGAATGAGATAAGTGTGGGGAAGGTTTACTAACGTAGGCTGTTTTAAATTTTCTTTCTTTTACACTTCTTTTAGGAAAGTTTTAAAATTTTTCTTTTATATAGAAACTCTTTTCTTTTCTTTTTACAAAACATTTTGAAATAAGAGAAATAGTTTTGATTTATTTTTAAAAAAATTATGATTATCTTAGGAATTAAGAAGACCTAAAATTATGAATTTTTAAACCAAGTCAAAATAATAGATCTTATTTAAATTTTAAGATAAAGAAGTAAAATTGGAAAGATAATTTGATCTTTAATTTTTTGCCTTAGATATATGCACTTCACACCTACACAATTTTTTTTAGGATTGAAATAAAGACTGAAAATGTCATAAAAAAATATTAAAAATGATGATAATAAAAATCACTTATTGAAGTTGGGTAATTATGCCTCAGGAAGCATGATTATTCACACGTAAAATGGTGGACAAAACAAAATAATCTTCTTTAGTTTTGTGACCTTGTTTACTCGAGTCCTTAAGTTCGAGAGATGTTTTCTCATCTGGTGCCCTAAAACTATCTGGTTTGAGAGTCACCGGCTAAAAGCTCTCTACCCGAGTAAATAAGAAAGCATAAGAAAACTAAGGGAAAGAAAAATAAGAAAAATAAAAAAATAAATATAAACAAATAAATGGCATGAAAGTTAGAGTCAATATCTCAAAAATCTTCACAGTACGCAAAGTACATATTTTTTTAAAAGTTTTATGAAAGATCAAAGAATCGATTTAATTTTAAATTCTTAAATTTAATTTAAAACAAGATTTTGCATTTAGATTTTATTTAAGGAAGAATAATTTTTTGGTAACCTATGACCTTGGATCACTTAAATTTTCGCAAAAATATTTTAATACTTTTCTCTATTTTAAAATGCATTTTCAAAATGTTAACATTTGATTTTTTTCTTTATGGATTTTGTGGGTGTAATCCGCTGAAAACCTTTAGGAAACAAAACTCCTCCTCTAGGGGAAACCTAGAGGTTTAACGGTTTGTTGCACACGCTCAGTGCAATCGCGTCACCTGCGAAAGTGGTATAATAATCTTCTTAATTAGTTTTTCTGTTTTGCTGGGGACGAGCAAAAGATAAGTGTGGGGGGTAATTAGTTTCTAAAATTGCATATTTCATACCACATCTTCATACCTCTCTTGCATGTTTCTAGGACCATGGCATGAAAACAAGAAGAAGCCCAAAATCTCATTTAATTGGTGATTAAAAGCTTATAAAAATAGCCATTGACTTTGGAGGGTGATTTCGTCAAAACCGGGAGCCCAAATTCAGATTTCAAGAAGTACAACTGACAGGGGGACAAGCAGGGGGCACGCAGCAGGCGGCCCGCACACGCTGCCCTAGGACTGCCGCGAAAACGAGGTAATTGCCGCGTTTCCGCTGTAATGTCTTGGAGTCGCGCGTTGTGATTTGATGCGCGGCTCCGTACAGCTTCTCTGGTACCCCTTTCGCCAATAAATACCCTGAGATTTTCAGAGCACAGGAAGAAGAGTTTGGAGGAGTTTTAGAGGATAGTTTTTAGGGTTTTCTTCTCCATATTGTAGTTTTAGGGTAGTTTAGGTTAGTTCTTCTTCTTTTTTTCTTTTGTATTTTTATTTCTTATAGATTTTGTAATAGGAAAGAGAGTAGTACATGGGGTGGAAAGCAAAAATGCTTGTAATGGAAGGTGATAATATATGAAAGGTTCTCTCTTTATCTCTCTTTATTTTCTTCTCTCTAACTCTTTTTACATGCTTAGCTAATTTTTTTCAGGGCAATTAACTACTAACTACTAACTTGCTAACTTCTTACTTGATAATCCACATGAATCTAATAGCCTCTACTTGGCCTTACTTTTACAAGAGCCATTGATGGTTCATGATGATGGATTCTAACACTCTAACATTCTAACTCTCTAACAAGCTAACATTATTTTATTTCATGCTTGCTTTTATTTAGCTTCGATGGTTTAAGTGTAGCTTGCACTTGTTTTTCGAGTTTGGATGCGATGAGTTATCTTATGGATCATGCTTTGAAATACTCTTGAACTAAGGACTAGTAATGACCAAGGATATATGTGAGACAATTATCACTAAGAGATTAGTATGGTTAGTGGAGCCATTAGTAGTTAGTAGCCATGAGTCTTCTTTCCATTTTACTTTGTTTTAGAAATATATCAAAAATCACAAAAATCATCTTTTCTATATTTCCCACTTCCTCGTGTTTCATCGTACCCTTCTCTTTTCACTTTTTCTTTTCTTTTCTTCTGATTCTTTAAAACATAGAAGAAACCTTAACACACACGTGAACATACTGGTAAAGCTTCTATCGCTTCCCGTCCCTGTAGATTCAACTCGTTTAGCCTCTATGCTATAACAGAAGTATCGAGGAAGCCAAAACACGCACTTTTAACTTTTAATTTTAAAAGAGATACTTTTCGTGCACGGGCTTCCTCCGGTCACCGGCGAAGAGGCGCATAGAGCATGTAGTTACGGTGGCAGATATTGAAATGCTGGCCAAGGTCAACAGGGCCATTCCAGCCAACAAGCTGGTGACGATGTGGCTACACCCCAATCATGTAAATGAATTTGATTGTTTGGAATTATCTTGGGGCACAAGAAGAAGGTTGTAAAGCATTGCGGAAATTTGCTACAAAGTTAAAGACTCAAATTACTAATATTGTTGGAAACCCAAATTGGGGAGGAAAAGGTTGTTGCAGTCAGAAACAAAATTGCTCCGCGCTGGGATTGTTTTGTGGTTCCTACTAGTGGTAGGAGTGGGGGGTTGCTTGCTACGAGGGATCCCTCCATTGGTTCGGTTGATTTTGTTAACTTACAGGAGCAGGTAGTCCTTTGGGGTTCAGTTTATGTGTGCAGGGTCAATTCATTGTTGACACGTGAATTGAAACTCTTATAATCTCTTATAATATGTGTGTGAGGCCCACACATAAGAGAATCAATACACATATCAATGCGTGATGGTTCTCTTATTGTATGTGTATGTGACTCGCACACATGAACTAAACCGTCATTTGGATGCTTTCACAGTATGAGATTGGTGCGTGATCGCTTTATGACATTTACGTAAACACAGGGGAGGCGATGCACGCTCGACTCTGGGATGAGCTTTCTAATGTGCTTGCTTTGAATTTCCTACCATGCTTATGGAAGATTTCAACGCACTACTGGAGGCCTTTGAGAAGAGTTCGGGGTGCTAAAGGAGGATAGAAGCACGGTAGACTCCAGGAACTTTGTGAGACAGAATTCATTAATTGACAAAGGTTACAGGGGCGCGCCATTTACATGGTGCAATATGCAGTATGGGGCTGCCAGGAGGTGGGAAAGGATGGACCAAGCAGTGACGGAATCAGGTATAAATTTTGGGACGGACTGTAATTATTTTTAACATATACTTATGAATTATATGCATCTCCTAAAAGAATAAAACAGTATTCTCCACTAAATCAGGAGTGGAAATAGTAATAAATTTACTAAAAGAAACCGAAATAGAAGGGGATCTAACACAATATCTGAAAAGAACAAAAATAAAAATAAATTTATTACAATATTTGAAAAAATGGGCCGGGCTAAAGCCCGGCCCAGCCCACCTTTAGGTCCTAGCCCGGCCCAGCCCACCTTTAGGTCCGCCTCTAGGACCAAGGTTTGAGAAATTCCCTGATGCCGGAATTTTCCGTGTGGCCAGGGTCTTGAGCGACCGTCGGTCACTCCTGCTGAAACTTACTGATCGTGAGGGCCATACCCCTTCCGCTTCGAGAAATTCTGGACGCAGAGGTGATTTTATACTCGATAAGTTCTGAATGAAGCTATATTCCTTATGCAAGAGATGCTTCATTCAATGAAATTCTCCAGATTTGCGGCACAAACTATATTGGTAAAGGTTGGTTTAGAGAAAGCTTATGATATGATGTCCTGGGATTTCATCAAGGATGTTCTCAGTAAGTTTGGCTTCCCTCCCCATTTTGTACATTTGATTATGGGGTGTGTTACAGGGCCTCGGTTTAGTGTGCTTGTGAATGATTTGCCCTCTAATTGGTTCTCTTCAGGAAGGGTTACATTAGGGAGATCTGCTTGCACTTTATCTATTTATTATTAGCTTCGTATGGTGAAGGGAGCCACAAAGCAAGGGGCTCTCAAGGCATCCGGTTGGTCATGGCAACCCGCTCACCCCACAGATTAATAGATTCGGTTCATGTGTGTGAGCTACATGTTGGAGGAGAGAGTACAGTAGAGGAAGTGAAGTCATGCCAGGTGCTGTTGAAGACTGCCAAGGAGTCTACGACGAAAGGCGACGGAACAGCAGGCAGGAAAAACGAAGCAGCAGCAGAAAAGACAGTGGTCGGTCGACCGGACCGGTCGACCGACGTGCACGAAGTGCACAAGTGCTCCCAGGTTGCTTCGGTCGACCGGACCGGTCGACCGAAGAGGGTCTTGGTTGTTTCGGTCGACCGGACCGGTCGACCGGAGAGAGTCTCTGTAAGCAACCCAACTCTCTGTTTGTTTCGGTCGACCGGCTCGGTCGACCGGAAGAGGGAGTCGGTCGACCGGCCGGTCGACCGACAGTCGGGTTTTGGGCGAATCTGTTGTTTCGGGAAGTTATGTATTTAAGCCTGGTTGTAATTTTCTAGGGTTAAGAGTGCTGAGAAAAATATAGCTGCTGACTCTCTTGTGTTGATAGAGATCTAGAGCTATTGTAATCCATCTTCCATAAAGAAAACTCTCTCCGTGAATTGCCCCGAGGACGTAGGCAAGTTGGCCGAACCTCGTTAGATCTGGTTTTTGCGATTGGCTGTTCTTCTAGTTTGTTTTCATTGTTCTTGGTGATTGAGATCAGGTTGGATCTTCTAAGGGTTGTTGTCTCCAAGCACAACAAGTGGTATCAGAGCATCCAGGTTACGCTTGGGATATTCTGAAGATTCGAAGGGCTCCAGATCTGATCAGGTGGAGATCGTGTGTCGATCTTAGGTCAGAGGCATTGGTGTTCAAGGAGATCGTGTGTCGATCTCAGGTGGACGCAGGGAGGGCTCGTTGAATCAGGGGTGGAATAGATCTGGTGAGAAACTCAAGCTAGGGTTTCAAGGTAGAGGTAAAAAATCACTTTTTTATCTCAGAAATAGATCTATTTTGCAAGTATTTGATCTTCCGCATAGTTAGAGGGTCAAGGAAAGGATCTCAATGGCAGAGGAATCTAAGTCTGTTAAAACAATAAACAACTCCAGGATTGAAGTTGTTAAGTTCAATGGAACTAACAATTTCGGGATGTGGAGGTGTGAGGTTATGGATGCATTGAATGCACAGAACCTCGAGGACACGCTCCTTTTGGAGAAGAAGAAGGATACTACCACTGATGATGAGTGGGCAAAAATGAACAGGTCTGCATGTGGCCTGATTCGCTCATGTTTGTCACAAGATATCAAATATTCTGTTCAACATGAGAAGTCAGCAAAGGATATATGGAATACCCTCGAGAAGAAGTACCTGACAAAGAGCGTGGAGTCAAGGCTGCAGCTTAAGAGCAAGCTGTATTTGTTCAGGATGCAGAGGGGAAGCACAGTAAATGAGCACCTCAACAGGTTTACAAAGCTTCTTACGGATTTGCTAAATGTGGATGCCATTATAAGTGAGGAAGACAAGTCAGTCATTCTTCTGAACTCTCTTCCACCGGAGGAGTATGAAATATTTACAATGACATTCATAAATGGAAGGCAAACCTTAAACTATGATGAGATATCGTCAGCACTGATGAGTTATGAGAAGAGGAAGAATGAGAAACATTCTGGGAGATTTAGTTCATCAGCAGAGGCTTTGGAGGTAAGAGGCAGGAGCTCATCAAGGAAAGGCAAGGAGGTGAGAGGAAGATCGAAGTCAAGACCGGGCTTAAGGGATCTTAAGAAAGACCAGTGCATGTATTGTAAAGAGTTTGGGCACTGGAAAGTTGACTGTCCAAAGTACAAGGGGAAGAAGAAGGAATCAAAATCTGAGGCAAATCTGGCAAGAGTGACAAAGGCTGCTAGCAATAAATCACAGGCAGAGGATTCAGATTCAGATTCTTCGGTATTCTCGTTTTCAGTTACTACTCCTGTTGTAGGTTACTCGGGGGGAAACGAGTGGATCCTGGACACAGGTGCTACATATCATGTATGCCCTAATCGAGATTGGTTTACTAGTCTTGAGAAGCTGGAGGGATGTTCGGTCGTCATGGGCGATGATCATCCATGCATCATGGAGGGTGTAGGCACAATTCCTATCAGGATGTTTGACGGGATGGTAAGGGAGCTGAAGGAAGTGAGATATGTCCCTCAGCTGAAGAGGAACTTGATCTCAGTAGGTGTTTTGGAATCATTAGGGCTCGGAGTGTCTATTAAAGAAGGTGTTCTTAAAATGACGAAGGGCTCAATGGTGGTGTTGAAGGCCAACCGCAGGAATAATTTGTATTACTTGAAGGGTAGTACAGTGATAGGGCAGGTGGCAGCTTCGACCAGTCAGAAGGAAGATATAACCCGGCTATGACACATGAGGCTGGGACATGCAGGGGAGAAATCTATGCAAGCTCTTATGAGGAAAGGGCTACTGAAGGGTGCAGAGACCTGCAAACTGGATCTGTGTGAACATTGCATCATAGGCAAGAAGACAAAGGTGAAGTTTGATACAGCTTCACACTGCACCGAAGGCATTCTTGATTATGTTCACACAGACGTATGGGGACCCACAAAGACTGCATCAATAGGGGGAACCCATTACTTTGTGTCGTTTATCGATGATTATTCTAGGCGGTGCTGGGTGTACACCATGCGACACAAGAATGAAGTCCTAGAATTATTTGTGAAGTGGAAGGTTAATCAGGAAAGGAGTACAGGAAGAAAAGTCAAGGTCCTTCGTTCTGACAACGGAGGAGAGTACAAGTCAGACCCTTTCCAGAAGCTATGTCTTGATGAGGGCATAGAGAGGCACTTCACAGTAAGGGAAACTCCGCAACAGAATGGGGTGGCTGAAAGAATGAACCGAACTTTGCTAGAGAAGGTTCGGTGCATATTGTCAAATGTAGGATTACCAAAGAAGTTCTGGGCTGAAGCTTTGGGGTATGCATGCCATCTCGTCAATAGGTTGCCGTCATCTGCAATAGGGGGTAAGACCCCCCTTGAAGCTTGGTCGGGTAAAGCTGCAGGAGATTATGATGTGCTCAGGATATTTGGATGTCCAGCCTACTATCACGTAAAAGAAGACAAATTGGATCCGAGAGCGAAGAAAGGTGTGTTTGTTGGCTTCAAGAAAGGAACCAAGGGTTCAAGATCTGGGACCAACAGGACAACAAATTCATAATCAGCAGAGATGTCACTTTTGATGAGGCCTCGATGATGAAGCCTACAGTCTCTCAGCAGGTGGAGACTAAGAAGACCAAGGAGCTATTGCAGCAGGTGGAGAGTGATGCAGATCCACCATCTCTAGAAGACTCAGTATCTGTGAGGATCATTCCTGAGGTGACACAGGGAGGTGATCAAGTTGCAGAAGAAGATGCTGAGGTTATTGAAGAGGATCAGGAACAGGTAATGGATACTGGTGATCAAGTTCCAGATTCCGCTGCAGTTGGAAGACCAAGGAGGAATACTAGGAGACCTGGCTGGCTCACTACAGACATGGTGATTGCACATGCACTTCCAGTTGTTGAAGAAGCCATTCCATCTACTTTCAGGGAAGCTGAAATCAGTTCAGAAGCGGAGTTATGGAAAGGGGCCATGAATGAAGAGATGCAGTCTCTTTATAAGAACAACACATGGGAACTGACCAAGTTGCCCAAGGGGAAGAAAGCCATAGGTTGTAAGTGGGTATTTGCTAAGAAGCAGGGATCACTCCAAGAAGACAATGTGCGCTACAAGGCAAGGCTGGTGGCTAAAGGCTACGCACAGAGAGAAGGGATCGACTACAACGAGGTGTTCTCCCCAGTTGTAAAACACTCGTCTATTCGGATCCTATTGGCCTTGGTGGCACAGAACGAGTTGGACCTTGACCAACTTGATGTGAAGACCGCCTTTCTCCACGGCGATCTTGAGGAGGAGATCTACATGACTCAGCCCACAGGTTACAAAACTACAGGGAAAGAGGAGTTAGTATGCAAGCTGAAGAAATCACTGTACGTTTGAAGCAGTCTCCAAGACAATGGTACAAGCGATTTGACAGCTTCATCAGGAAGAAGAAGTACACAAGAAGCCATTATGATCCATGTGTGTACTACAACAAGTTATCATCTGGTGAGTATGTCTATCTACTACTTTACGTAGATGATATGCTAATTGCTTCTAGGTCAAGATCTGCAATTGATTCTCTGAAGAAGACTTTATCGTCTGAGTTCGAGATGAAGGACCTGGGGGAAGCAAGGAAAGTATTGGGTATGGAGATCACAAGGGACAGGGAAGCTGGCAGGATTAGCTTGACTCAGAAGGGCTATCTGGAGAAGGTACTGCAGAGATTTAATATCGGGAAAGATACAAAGACTGTAAGTACACCAATGGCGCCGCACTTCAAGTTGTCAGCGAAGATGTCTCCAAGGAGTGTTCAGGAGCGTGAGCATATGACTCATGTACCATATGCCAATGCAGTGGGAAGCTTGATGTATGCAATGGTGTGTACAAGGCCGGATCTATCACAGGCAGTTTCCATGGTTAGCAGATATATGCATGATCCAGGTCAGGGTCATTGGGAAGCAGTGAAGTGGATCCTGAGGTACATCAAGGGTACTGTTGATGTAGGCCTCGTGTTTGAGAAGGACAACACTGGGAAGCAAGAATGCATAGGGTACGTGGATTCGGACTATGCAGGTGATCTTGACAAACGCCGGTCGACGACAGGGTATGTATTCACATTCTCGCAGGCAACGGTGAGTTGGCGCTCCACACTTCAGTCCACAGTCGCATTGTCGACTACAGAGGCAGAGTATATGGCCTTGACCGAGGCCATGAAGGAGGCGATTTGGCTTCAGGGATTGCTAGATGACTTGGGATGGAACAGGAGATCTTGAAGATACACTGTGACAGTATGAGTGCCATTTATTTGGCAAGGAACCAAGTCTACCACGCAAGGACGAAGCACATAGATGTCAGGTATCACTTTGTTCGGGAGATTCTGGAGGAAGATGACATCAATTTATTGAAGATTCATACTTCGGAGAATCCGGCCGATATGCTTACAAAGGTGGTGTCGGGAGTAAAGTTTGCACACTGCAAAAACTTGCTCCAGATTCTTCAGGTGAATTGAGCTTGCTGAAGCTCATGTGGATGAACTACGGATGGCTTGATCCCTTGGGCAAGGGGTACGTAGGCAACCAGATTGGTGCAGCCCGTTTTCGAGTCGGTGTTCGGCTCAGATTTAACAATCTTCACCGAGGTGGAGAATTGTTGGAGGAGAGAGTACAGTAGAGGAAGTGAAGTCATGCCAGGTGCTGTTGAAGACTGCCAAGGAGTCTACGACGAAAGGCGACGGAACAGCAGGCAGGAAAAACGAAGCAGCAGCAGAAAAGACAGTGGTCGGTCGACCGGACCGGTCGACCGACGTGCACGAAGTGCACAGGTGCTCCCAGGTTGCTTCGGTCGACCGGACCGGTCGACCGAAGAGGGTCTTGGTTGTTTCGGTCGACCGGACCGGTCGACCGGAGAGAGTCTCTGTAAGCAACCCAACTCTCTGTTTGTTTCGGTCGACCGGCTCGGTCGACCGGAAGAGGGAGTCGGTCGACCGGCCGTCGACCGACAGTCGGGTTTTGGGCGAAATCTGTTGTTTCGGGAAGTTATGTATTTAAGCCCTGGTTGTAATTTTCTAGGGTTAAGAGTGCTGAGAAAAATATAGCTGCTGACTCTCTTGTGTTGATAGAGATCTAGAGCTATTGTAATCCATCTTCCATAAAGAAAACTCTCTCCGTGAATTGCCCCGAGGACGTAGGCAAGTTGGCCGAACCTTGTTAGATCTGGTTTTTGCGATTGGCTGTTCTTCTAGTTTGTTTTCATTGTTCTTGGTGATTGAGATCAGGTTGGATCTTCTAAGGGTTGTTGTCTCCAAGCACAACACTACACGCATACAATAAGAGGGTCAATCCTGCGTTGATACGTGGATTGAAATTCTTATAATTTCTTATAATATATGTGTGAGGCCCACACACATAACATATTATAAGAGGATCAATACACATGTCAATGCGTGATTGGTTCTCTTATTGTATGTGTGTGTAGCTCACAAACATGAACCAAACCCAAATTTATGTGGACGAATGCATCCTTATGTCTGAAGCATCTGTTGACCCAAGGTTGAGATTGTTGAACCAAAGGATCAACCAACCACGTATTTTGATAATTCTCAACTAATGCAGTTAGATATTAATGATCTTGAAGTTATGTTTAAGCATATACAGGTTATTTTTCAAGAAACAGATTAATTCAAGATCATATCATGAAGCTCAAGTTCAATTAATACAATTTGAAATATCTCTCATTGAGGATTGGAGATAAAGAAAGTCCTATTCAATTCAAAACATATACCAAGGACTTCAATATTTTCAAGATAAAGAATTTTGTGTTTTTGTAAGTTTAGAATTTGTGCTAAAGCTATAGTTTGTAGAAATTTATAATTCAAGCTTGATACACACACGCGCGACTTTTGTTTGATGGTAAAGAGTTTTTAAAAAATAAATGTCACACAAAAATCAAGTTTATCAAAAACAAGTTTTAAAATAATTTAGATATGATGAAAAATTGATTTTTAATATGAATTAAATCTTAAAAATAAGTTTTATCCATCCATATTAGAGCTCAAATATATGTTAAGAAACTTATTTTAGATAATTTATGAAGTTGAAATCAATTTTATACAAAGTTCTAAAAAATCAATTTTCACTTAATTGCTTTCGACAACCCTCGTTAGCACTGTCGAAAACTGATACTAAGTGTGCATGTTTTTGTGTTTTAAGTTGATGAATTTTCGACAGCCTCTGTACACGCTTAGGGATGCGAAAACGGGCTAGGCCGGGCCGGTCCCATCCCAGGCCCGGCGGGTCGAAGACCAGGCTGGTCCACAGCCTGGGCCCGCCCGCAAATCTCGGGTGGCCTGGCCCAGGCCTGATCCTCCTAACGAGGACTCGTACATGGCCCAGTGGACCCGCCGGGCCGGGCCATACCCGAGCTTGGTCGGTTTTTATAAAAAAATAAAGAATGTATTATACTTCTAAAAAAAATCTAAAAAATTCTAAACAAATCTAGAAAAGTTCACACAATTTTGGACAAATTTGATACAAGTTTTAAATACAAATGTAAATATTTTTTATTAACAATCCAATAGATTGGATAAATTGATACAAATATAAATGAATAATATAAATAAAAAAATAAAATTATAAATGTAGTATATAGATTGAAATTGAAGTTTAAATTGATACAAATACAAATACAAATACAAATACAAAAAGATTTTCATTTCTCCACTCATCTTCCAGTGAGTATTCAATGGTTTTATCTACAATTTTATTCTGTCTTCTCATCTCCACATCGAGCCAATCCTTCCTGCAAATACTTATCTGATGGTTTCTGATGCCAGATGATTCTCGTATCAGTGAATACTCGTCCAGCTGTACGAAAAACAGATTTTGAAGCAACAATAGAGGCAGGAGGGGTTAGTAAATCACGCGCCATGATGAAAAGCACATAATAAGTCACTTCTGTGATTTCCACCATGCCAAAATATCATTTTTTTTCAGAAATTTACTATTTCAGAAATTTTAAAATAATTTGTTACTCTTCAGATTTTTTTCAGAAATTCACAAAGTACTTCAATAATTTCAATCATCACAAAAATAAATATATCTGACAATTTCGTAAAAATAAAGATTTCTATTGCAGTTCGATAAGGAATAACTTTCCTCAATATATTATATGGTCCTTGTGTCCTAAGGTGAACTTCTAATTGAAAAGCCTATACTTGAACAACTTTGTTTAAAGTTTTGCCTTCTTGGGCCGCTACTTTTAATAAATAAAATAGTACTTTTTTAAATAGTGAATAGAAGTATCTATACATTTTAAACCATCCTGCGCACACAAATTAATAATGTGATATACACAACGAATATGAAATTTTTTTCCATTCAAAACCGGTCTAAAATGATTTTTTAAAAGCTCAATTGCAATAATATTATTGTTAGTATTATCAATTGAAATAGAAAAAATTTAATTCAAGTCTAAATTCTCTAACAACTTTCATAATAATTTGATTATGATTAGAATCATTATGAGAATTTTTTTAAAACCAATAATCCTTTTGTTTAAAATTCGGTCATGATTGATTTTGTGGGGTTTTACCTTAATGTGCCTAATTAGTGCGCTGGTTTCACTATTTTTTGAAAATGAATAAAAACATTGGGACAAAGCTTGTATATAGCCTTCCTAACTTCATTAATAGTTTTTTTAAAAAAATTTTAAACCTCAGATTTTTCTCTGCTCTGAAAGTTGCTACTCGGGCAGTGGAAATAGAAGGTGGATTAGAAGATGGATCAGTAGAAAAAATAAACCTGTGGAGGGTATTTTGATTGTATGAATAAAAATATTGGAGTGTCGGGTAAAGGCAAATGCAAATCATATCATTCTTGATTATTCAAATCTAAAGCAGTATATCTAGAAGAAGAAAGATTACTACAACTTGCTGAGAAAGAGTGTGAGTTCATTTTTTAAACTAAATTGATAAGAATATAAATACTGAAATGTTAAAGAGCTTAAGAGAGGAGCTTGAGAACTTGAGAACTTGAGGAGAGCTTGAGGGAGCTTGAGCACTGAAAAACTTGAGGGAGCTTTGAGAATTGAGAGAGCTTGAGAAATCTTGACACTTGAGAACTTGAGAGTTTTAGCACTTGAGAATTTAAGAGATATTTTAGAGAGTTTTAGAAAAAAATTGGTGATGAAATGAAGTAAAGAAGAGTGGGTATTTATAGAGGGAAAGTGGTAGTTAAAATGTGATTTTTTTTTTTCTAAAAAACAAATTTTCGGCCACTATACCGTTGGGGGGGTTTGTAAAAAAATACAAAAACCCCCCAACAACTAATTTCTGGGCCTAATATAGGCATGGGGGGTTTGTTAAAAAATTACAACCCCCATTTTTGGCCCAATGGCTTAGATGAGCTGTTGGCTCTCTTGGTCAGGTCGGGCGCAGCCCTGCCCGGTTGGGCCATGGGCATGAACCCCGGGCACGCCCCGGGTTCGGAGACGGGCCTGGGCCGGACGCGGCCCGGCCAAGCCGGGTTGGGCCGTGCCGGTCGGCAGGCCGAGCCGGGCCAGTTCGCACCCAATGCACGCTTTCAACAGCGTTTTTCAGAGAGCTCAGAAAAATTTAAAGTAGATTCACTTTGGACAATAGTGGTAGTTTTTCACTAACTGTCAAAAGGAGCTTTCGACAACTCATTTTTTACTTT
This sequence comes from Agave tequilana, assembly GCA_038442645.1. Lineage (NCBI taxonomy): Eukaryota > Viridiplantae > Streptophyta > Magnoliopsida > Asparagales > Asparagaceae > Agave > Agave tequilana. Next base: position 4,442 of record JAVJIF010024907.1, on the reverse strand, counting down.
CGACAACATTTTCAGAAAGTTGGTCTGTCTCTTGGTCTATCACAAGGCTTAGATTTTTGACAGCTCTCTCTGATTTTCAGTAGCTATGTATAAACTGTCGACAGTGCTTTGGACAACTAATTCAATTTTTTAATAAACAGATTTTTGGATTTTAAAATTATAGTCTTTTATGACCGTTGACTATCGAAAGTCTTGCACCTGCTTTCGACAAGTAGTTAACATTCTCTGCATGATTTTAGCAAAATTTTTTGTTATTCTTGTTTTATTCTTTTTGCTATAAATCTTATTCTTTTCTGCAGAGTTTAATAAGTTTTACAATAGTTTTTTAAGTGCTAAGTTCTTCCAATATTTAAGAGTTTTTAGAGATTTCCTCTTCAATCTTTCTAAATCTCTCACCCCCACAAGCTTGAGCCTCCGAATATCCTACTATAGCTATTGGTTTGTACTCGAGAGAAGTTTCTTTGTGATTGGAGGGTGATCACAATTGTTCTTTGATTTTGTGTTGAAACCTCAAGTGAAGGAGGTTGTGAGACATTAGTCTTGGGGATCACATCGTTGTAGGAGTTGAGGCTTCAAAAGTTGATCCAAGAAGGATCTTGTTATAGGAATTGCGACTCCAAGTTCTGATCTTGTGAGATCACATTATAAGCGTATTTCAATTTTGTGAACCTGTCATGATACTTGCATCTCCATAGAGTTGGAGATGGGAATGTAAATCAGTGGACCGAATCTCGATAACAATCATTTTGTTTTGTGGAGTTTGCTTTTTCTGACTCAATCTCTACTCTTTACTCTGCTCAATATTTGCTATTTACAATTGCATATAAACTGTAATTAAGTTTGCTTATTGAAATTTATCAATTGTTTGTTTTTGAGATGTAGTGTGTTCATTACAAATAGATTTTAATTTTCGCACATTGATTAGCATCACCTTTTCACCTCCTTCTAGGTGATTTCAACACCATCTAATGTTGTACCCAAAGAAGCTGATCAATAAGTTTGTGAGCTTAGTGGAGAGAGTTAATTTCAGGAAGTTAGAGATCTTGTTTGGAGCTAATGTTGATGGCAGGCTTAAGGGAGTAATACTATAATTCTAAGATTTCTCTGGCAAAAAGCCTTGAAGTACTTGGGATGTTTGTAAATGGCCGAAGTTGCCTATGAAGTTCTTCGAGTCTACTCTGGAGGTGGGCAGGTTGGAAGTGCAAAGCCTCTTCTTCGTTGGGCGAGTTTTTTTGGCTAAAGACCCATCTTGCAAACTTTGCCTACTTACCTCTTATCGAGTGGTCGGGTTCCAAGACTGTTCTTGAGAGGATGGAAAGGGATTTCAAAAACTTCTTATGGGGTAAAGATGGAAGAAGCCGGGCATGGCTCTAATTAGCTGGGACAAGATGTGCAGGTCGAAGTATGGGGGCAGCTGTGAATATCACATAGTTTTACTAGCAAGAGCAGCTAAAATGAGGGTTCGGTTCATGTGTGTGAGCCACACACACATACAATAAGAGAACCAATCACGCATTGGATTGAAACTTTATCCAAAGACTCCATCTTTTACTCCATGGCTGTAATCCACTTGCCGTGGTCATCTGTCTCAATTGCTTCCCTGTAACTGTCAGGTTCTCTTATTTCTGAAAAGATATGATATTCATCCCAGCCATACCTTGGTGTGGCACCGTAATTCTGACTAACCACCTCAATGATCTAGATTGCTCTTGAGTAGCCTCCTGTTTGTCTTCATCGAATCTGAGGAGTCCTCTTCTGACCCTTCAGGCTTTTAGGGCTATCTGAGAACTCGACTCCCTTTTTCTGAGTGTCTGCTGCCGAACTATCTGAAGCTCCACCTTGCGCTTTATCCTTTGTCTCTGACTTTTCTCGCAACATTGAATATTCGTTTAAAAATCACATCTTTGCTGGTAAAGGCGCTCTTTTCTCAGGATTCCAAAGTCTGAAACTCTTGGCTCCTTTGGTGAACTTGATGAAGATGCACTTTTTAGACTTGGACTCCAGTTTGTTCCTTTTCTGACTATCAATCAAACTATATACCGGGCAATCAAAAATCATAGGTTTGAATAGGTCCATAGATACTCCTCGCCATATCTCCTCTGGGATCTGAAGATCAATAGCTGTTGATGGTGACATGTTACCAGATAACTCACCTGATTCACCGCCTCTGCCCAAAATCCTTTGATATGTCAACATGTAATTTGATACTGCGGGCACGCTCTGTAAGTGTCCGATTCATGCGCTCTGCTACTCCGTTTTGTTCTGGTCGCCCTAAAATACTTAGGGCGTTTAATGCCCTTACTTGCTAAGTAGTCTTTGAATTCTTTGGAGGTGTACTCACCTCCATTATCGGACCTCAAGACTTTTCTCTTCTGCCCCGTTTGATTTTTCACCAAAGTTTTCACTCCTTAAACTTTGAAAAAAACTTCTGATTTCTGCTTCAAGTAGTATACCGAAATTTTCTTGAAAAATCATCCATAAATGAACATAGTACTAGCACTCCAATGGATGCTACTGACGAAGGCCCCCACACGTCCATGTATGAGATTTAGCAGGCCTTTTGTCAGCGCTGAGAAGTAGAGAAAGCTACTCTACATTGCCTACTATAACGCAAAATTTATAAAGATCAAGTTTGCAATATTTGATATCTGGTAGAGTACTCCTTTTGTGTAGGACTTGAAGACCTCACTCGCTCGTGTGTCCAAAACGCATGTGCCAAAGTCTTGTAGCATCTTTCTTCTCTGTAGCTGCTGAAGCATCACCAATAATAATACTTCTGTCAACTTGTCCAAGTTGTTGTCCGTTCTCTTTGAGAATTATCATGGAGCCTCTAGTAACTTGATTGCTCCATCTGCACCAGAAAACTTGTACCCACGAGCTTCCAAAGCTCCCAACGAGAGAAGATTCTTATTTAAATCCGGAACATGTCGAACGTTCGTGAGGGTTGAACCTTCCATCAAACATTCATACAAATGTTGCCGATGCAACAGTCTTACACACGACGTCGTTTCCCATCAGGACAGAGCCTCCATCATAAGGCTTGTAAGTACTGAACCTGTAACACCCCGCTCCCGGAATACGTACTTAGTTACGTATTCATATTTTTCGATCATATTTTTTGATTTACTTTCTATATTTGTTTTATATTATGAATTATTTATATGATCGTTTTGCCTTGGATTAGGATTCGTGAACTCGGAGTTAGCCTAGTCTGAATCGGGAACCCAATCCTAGAGTATAGCTCGATTTGGTCCTTCTGTTATTCTGATTTGACCGATTTCAGTTTCAAATATTGTTTTCCAATATTCTAGATTTTTCATGATTTCTGGAATTTTCTGAATAAGTTGTAAATTTTCAAAACCGGGGGTCGACCATAACGCTGCTCGATTCTCAGATTTTTATTTACAAATAGAGTTAAAATTCTAAAAATGGCTTTCTCATGACTTCTTAAAATCACATTTCTATCTAAATACTTTTTCTGAAAATTTTCTAAATTTCTCAAAATCCCTTGGATTTGGTATCGGCCAGTATCAAGGTTGATTCCAGGAATTTTATTTACAATTGTAATCAAATTTCTAGATTTTGCTTTCATATTTCTTTTAGAATTATATTTTTCTCCTTTCTGACATTTTTTGAGATTTTTCAGATTTTATCAAAATCTGGCCAACCCGGTATACACCGGTATTGACGGTTGACTTCAGGATTTTTATTTTGAAAATAGAATTGAATTTCTAAAAACTTATTTCACCAAAAATCTTAAATAATATTTATTATTTTTGAGAATTTTTGGGAAGCTTTCCAAGCTACTTAAATTTTGGACTTTCCGGAGTTTCGTTGTTTTCCCAGATACCAGAATTTATCCAGAAATTTTTACTTTTCTCCTTTTTTATTTTTTAATTTTCTCTCTTCTCGTTAGACGCGAGTTCCACCAAACCTGGATTCAGTCTTTAAGCAGAGATCTTCTCCATTCTACATTTAATGTTACGTCCTTCAAGTCATTATGACTTTTGCTTTTTTGTTAACCGCAACATTCGCGTTTTTCCCCTGGACGCAAGTTCCATCACCGCGTCTGGTCAATTGTTAGACGCAGATTTTCATTATATGAGACGCAGTCCATTTTTTAAAAGAGACACAGCTCTCTTGGTAGGATGGATGGCAAACTCGTAATAATCAAAACCCCTCCTTATATATACTCCCTTCTTTCTTTCTCTCTTTAATTTTCTTTCCTTCCTTCTTCTTCTTGCAAAGGCAGCAGCCCAAGGGATGAGCCGTGCCCTTCTTGGCTGGCCACTCTCCCATTTCTCCACCACCATTTCCACCACCATTCTCCACTCCATTTCCTCCTCCATTCCAACAACAACCACCACCATAACATCAACCACAACACCATCTTCTTCCTCCTTTTTCCACTAAAATAACCCATTTCCACAACCACCACTTTC
>JAVJIF010024906.1:0-74539 GCA_038442645.1 Agave tequilana | reverse complement strand
CGGAGAAGCCAAGAAAGTTTGATGGCACAGAGTTCAAGAGGTGGCAACAGAAGATGCTCTTCTACTTGACCACTCTACATCTGGCCAAATTCTGCAGGAGGATCCACCAGAACCCGGAACTGATCGGATTCAGTCCTTGCATTCGATGCTTGGACACAAGGTGACTTCCTTTGCCGAAATTATGTTCTTAATGGACTGGATGACTCTCTTTACATGTCTACAGTCCGATTACTACGGCAAAGAAGTTATGGGCCAGTCTTGACAAGAAGTACAAGACTGAAGATGCTGGTACCAAGAAGTTCGTCGTTGGACGATTTCTGGAGTACAAATGGTGGATAGCACGACTGTCATCAGTCAGGTGCAAGAGTTCCAACTTATCTTGCACGAGATAGAGGCCGAAGGTATGATTCTTCCTGAAACTTTTCAGGTTGCAACCATCGTGGAGAAGCTCCCCCTGCGTGGAGAGACTTCAAGAACTACCTGAAGCACAAGAGAAAGGAGCTAAAGTTGGAGGATCTCATGTGAGGCTTCGTATAGAGAGGAGGAACCGCAAGTCCGAGAAAAGGAGCAGCAAGAACTCCTACGAAGCAAAAGCAAATGTGATCGAGGACTCAAGGGGAAAGCATCTACTTCCAAAAGCTTGAAGAGGAAGAAGCCTTCCCAGGGTACAAAGGCAAGGCTCAAGACGGCAGAACCATGCGCTTCAAAGGGACCTGTTACATCTGCAACAAAGAAGGTCACAAAGCAAATGAATGCCGCAGCCGTCAAAAGAAGAACAAGAAAAGCCACCCACAGGCCAACATGACCAACCATGAATCACCAAGTCTTTCTGCTGTGTGTGTCAGAAGTAAATCTGACAACCAATAACAAAGACTGGTGGGTAGACACGGGAGCTACCAGGAACATCTGCTCGGAGAAATTGTTATTCTCATAATATCAAAGGCTAGAGCAAGATGAGCAATTATTCATGGGTAATTCAGCTTCCTCAAAGGTTGAAGGAAAGGGCAAGGTCATCCTGAAGTGGACATCGGGCAAAGAGCTTACTCTTAACGATGTCCTTCATGTTCCAGACATCCGAAAAAATCTGATTTCCGGATCTATACTTAGTAAGAAAGGATTTAGAATTGTATTTGAATCCGACAAATTTGTACTTACTAAGGATGGATGTATGTGGGAAAGGTTATCTTGTAGATGGACTTTTCAAAGCCAATGTTGCGTGGTTGATAAAAAGTCCGTGTATTTGTACCCAAAGCTAATAAAAGGAAAATCTTCTGTTTATTTGCTTGAGTCTCCTATTCTGTGGCATGCTAGATTAGGGCATGTAAATTACAAGTCTTGAAAAACTTGTCTAATCTGGGATATATTCCTAAACTCAACTTGGAAGAAATTCGCAAGTGTGAGGTTTGTGTTGAGGCCAAGTTGGCTAAAAATTCATTTCACTCAATAGATCGAAATACAGAACCTTTAGGGTTAATCATAGCGATCTATGTGACTTGAAGTTTATGCCAACTAGAGGCGGTAAAAAGTATTTCATTACTTTTATCGATGACTGTACAAGATACTGTTATGTGTATCTTTTGAACATAAGGATGAGGCAATAAATATGTTTACAACATATAAGCCGAAGTTGAGAATCAACTCAACAAGAAAATCAAGATTCTAAAATCCGATAGAGGCGGAGAATATGAATCAAATGATTTTAGTGAGTTATGTGCTAGTTTTGGTATAATACATCAAACTACAGCACCATACACTCCTCAGCAGAATGGAATTGCTGAACGGAAGAACAGAACTTTGAAGGAGATGGTTAACTCCATGCTCGTAAGTTCTGGAGCTCCGCAGAACTTGTGGGGGAAGCTCTATTAACTGCAAATCATATTCTAAATAGAGTACCCCACAAGAAACTTGGTCTTATACCATTCGAGTTATGGCATGGAAGGACACCTTCCTACCATTACCTCAAATGTGGGGTGCCTTGCAAAGGTGCTGGCACCATTACCCAAAAAGACTAAGTTGGGAGCAAAAACTATAGACTGCATATTCATAGGCTATGCCTTGAATAGTAGTGCCTATAGGTTTCTGGTTCATAAATCAGAAATACCAGATATTCATGTAAACATGATTATCGAATCTCGAGATGCTGTGTTCTTTGAAGATACTTTCCGTACAAACGGGAAGCAGATAAGACTTCTGGGAAAAGAACACACGAGATGGCGTTTAGGGACGAAAGCCCCGAGGAACCAATTGTTAATGCGGAATTGAACCAAGAAGAAGTCAGAGATCTAGAATCTCAAAATCTTTTGGTCCAGATTTCATAGCATACGCTATTGAGAGCGAGCCTCAAACATTTAAAGAGGCTATGTCAAACCCAGAAGCACAAATGTGGAAAGAAGCTATAAATAGCGAAATAGAATCCATACTAAGTAATCATACTTGGGAATTGGTAAACTTGCCTCCTGGAAGTAAACCAATTGGGTGTAAGTGGATTTTCAAACGAAAATTAAAACCCGATGGATCTATCGATAAGTACAAGGCTAGATTAGTAGCCAAGGTTTATCGGCAAAAAGAAGGACTTGACTACTTCGATACATATTCACCAGTAACAAGAATAACGTCCATTCGGATGTTGATTGCGATTGCAGTATTGCACAACTTAGATATCCATCAAATGGATGTCAAGACTGCATTCTTAAATGGTGAATTAAGAAGAAATTTTATATGGAGCAACCAGAAGGATTTATAGTCAAGAACCAAGAACACAAGGTGTGTAAATTGGTAAAATCCTTATACGGTTTAAAACAGGCTCCAAAACAATGGCATGAGAAATTTGATAGTGTCATGATCAAAGATGGATTCACTATCAATGAATGCGATAAGTGTGTTTACACTAAAACAGTTGGAGATGCATGTATCATTGTTTGTCTTTATGTAGACGACATGTTGATACTTGGGACTAATATTGAGATTATTAAGTCCACTAAAAGAATGTTATCCAACTGTTTTGATATGAAGGATCTGGGGGTTGCTGATGTAATTTTAGGAATTAAAATTACTAGAACACCAGATGGAATCAGTCTATCTCAATCTCACTACGTGTATAAGATGATAGAAAGATTCAAGGATCATGGATAAAGAGAATACAAATCCTTTTCTCTCACTCCACCTTCATAAGATGCAGGAACTGGAATACGCCAGTTGGAGTATTCTCAGATTATCGGAAGTCTAATGTATTTAATGATTGCACTAGACCCGATATTGCTTACGCTGTAAGCAAGTTAAGTAGATATACTAGCAACCCTAGTGATCTACATTGGACCGCTCTACTACGAGTATTAGGTTACGTATCACATACCAAGGAATATGCCTTGAAATATGGAAAGTATCCTCCTGTACTGGAAGGATACAGTGATGCTAATTGGATTGCAGATTCTGAGGAATCAAAATCACTAGCGGATACGTATTTACTCTAGCAGGAGCAGCGGTATCATGGAAATCTTCTAAGCAAACATGTATTGCCCGTTCCACTATGGAATCGGAATTCATAGCCTTAGATAAGGCTGGAGAAGAAGCAGAATGGCTTCGACAATTCTTAGAAGATATACCGTTGTGGCAAAAGCCAGTGCCCGCTATATGTATACACTGCGACAATCAAGCAGCTATATCTAGGCACAAAATGTGATATACAACGGTAAGTCTAGACATATTCGTCGTAGACATAATACCGTGAAGCAGTTGCTCTCAATGGAATTATCTCTATTGACTTTGTATCGTCAAAGGATAATTTAGCGGATCCGCTTACTAAAGGTTTAAGTGGAGAGCGTATAAACTGCGCATCGAGGGGAATGGGTCTAAAAGCCTAACCTTACCGAGTCAGCTTAATGGAAACCTCACTTAGCGACTGGAGATCCCACGGACTAAGTTCAAGAGGAAAACTAGTTATGATTGACTCAGCAAGTAAGCACTTGGGAGCTTGACTCCCATCCATTCCTATGGTGCACATGAGTGCTTTTCTACAAGTGGACTAAGGATAAGCTTAACGCTTTTAATGATGCCTATATCTTGTTTATAAACAAGTGGAGTAGAGTAGACTACTCTTCATAGGTCCATCACCTATGTGAGTATAGAGTTGGGTCGGCTCTTTGGGAATCTCTATGGAGGCTGTTATTCCCTAAAGATACTCTCTGAAAACCAAGAATGTCCAGGGCCAAAACGGACACAACAGAGAACCAAAGTTGATTTGGAAAGTCACTTGTGTGAAGCTTGTTGACTTGGCTTACACTAACGACTAACAGTTCAAGACCTAGTTCACTGATTAGCCAGTAAGTCCGATAAAGCTTTCACTATGAAAGGTTCAAGACCTAGTTCACCTATCCTTATGCAGTTTCTTTTCTAAGTACCTTACACAATAGAGTCAGTCTCTTTGTGTGTCATTTCCTTGAATTCTTCATTCATTGTGGGGGATTGTGGAATTGAAAAAATAAAGCTGAATCTTCGAGATGAATTATGGCAAAGATCCGTTGATCAAATCAACCGGATGATGGTTGGAGTGTGTTCTCCTTCCATTTGTGATGAACGTGGTATATTTACATGTTCAATTCCGACTTCGAATGAATGAGATATTCAAGTTCAAAGATTGCCTAATTCAAAGCCAAAAGGGACTAAATTTAGCTACAAGCATTTAGTCCCACATTGGCCATGTGATGGAAGTATATGGGGTATAAATAGAGAAAAAATGAGACCAAAGGGTGTGCCCTTTGGGTACTTGGAGTTTTCGCGCGCGAATTGGAGGGAACTATACTCGTACATGCGTACGTGCACGCACGCGCGCCGCCGCTGGCGGCGGGCCGGCCGGCCGGCGCCGGTGCCGGGCTCGGGCCTGGGCCTGGGCCTGGGCCTGGGTCCGTGGGCCGTGGGCTCGGTGGTCCGTGGTCCGTGGTCTGATCAGAGTTCCCTACCTGGTTCTCTTTTTGAATCAGGGGCCGTTAATCCAACCCGCCCGCGGAAGGATTCGAAAACTCCAACGGTGTCCGCCCGCGCGAACGGATCCGACCGTTCGCCCACCGCTGTCGGAAAACCGACAGAGCGGTTGGTCGGTTGCGACGGTTCGGACAGAACCGTCGCAACTGTTGGGAATTGGCGGACGAGAATACCCCTCCGAGCGCTATAAAAAGCGCCCAAGGGTTCATTCTCAGACACACCAAACTGAAGAATCTTTCTCTCTTCTGAAAGATCTCTCCCTCTCTCTATAAGTTCTGACTCCGTTCTGAACTGGGCTCCAGCGAAGTGCAACTCCTCGACTTCCAGAGCAACTTCCAACAGCGAAGTGCAACTCCTCGACTTCCAGAGCAACTTCCAACAGCGAAGTGGGAATCCACGAATTCCAGAAGTGACTTCCAACGAAGTGGGAATCCGCGACTTCCAAGTGAAGTGGGAATCCGAAGCTACTTCCTAAAGGAGATTCTGCCAAAATTCTTCAACCTTCCTACGTCCTCAACAGTGGGTGTTCCTCCAAAAGAGTAACAATATTCATTTGAAATTTGTCGTTATACCGCTGTTTTGCTAATCCTGTGTAGGTACTGGTTGATTACGGTTCGACCGTACGGTATTTGGTAGTGCAGTCCAAATACCGTGAAGAAGTGTTGTATCTTGGGAGACCAGCGTCCATTATCCCGTAAGCACCGGTGCGGGGGACGTAATTGTCTTAAGGAGATTCGCTGTAAGCGTACCTCACTTCAATTACTGTATAAGTGGACTAAGTCCTTTATACAGGGGATATACTTTATAGTATATCAAGATTGACTTAGATTCAGTCTAAGTGAAACTGTATAAGTGGATTAAATCCTTTACAGGGGATATACTTTACAGTATATTGTGACTGACTTGGATTCAGTCTAATTGGTGCTTAAACCAAGGAAGGAAATTGAAAGGTGGTTCTTGAATTAAGGAACGTTCTTTGAACGGAAAACCTCCCACCTGATATTTGCCGACCTGGCCAATTAGATTGTTGATATCTCAGTGATCTTGATAAGTTGTCAGATTGATTCTTGTTAAGCAGAATACCCAACAATTATTAACCCAACTAATAATAAGATTGGGTAATTATACTAATGCAACTATGAAGATTAGTTTGACGTGCGTGTGTGTGTATTAGAAAAATGTATATTAGCCGACAGCTGAGGAGTATCTCAGCCGGCGGTGACGTGGTATATATGGACCGCAGAATAGGGTTATCTTTATACTGTCCCCGCTTTATAAATAAATAAAATTACTAAAAGACCCTACTGGGTAATCTTTTATATACTGTATCGGATCTCTCTTACCCTATCATTTTTTATGTCGAGCCCAAATCATAATTCATACCCAGCAACCCCATCTTGATGTCGGCGTCGCCTACTTTTCTCTCCAACTGAATATGAATCAGGTCTCTTCAAGTGCACTTCATCGAATCACAAAACAAATTTGAGTACTTATTTATTGATTTTTTTATACGCAGATATTATGGATTTCAGGAATGCTACTAAACTCATAGTGGTCAATAAAACAATTTCTTAATAGTTTTAAAAGCGATCTTTGTCGCAGTCTACAATTATATATATGATTATATCATGTGGAACTCATAAACATGTCATTTTTTGTGCTTGATTTATATACAAATAAATTATTTTTGCTGAATTTTATGATATGATCTGTAAGGATTTTACTGATTACGAACATAGTCGCAATATACTTATTCACATGCCACGTATAAACGATCAAAATTATTTTAAATATGGCATGTGAATAAGGATTGTGACTTTTGTCGCTGTGCTTAACGATGGCATGTTGTGGATGAGTTTTTTTGCTAGGTTAATTATAAAAATGGTGAGTAAGAACTGCAACTATAGTGACAGTTTACCTATGATTTTATATATTTGTTCTTCACTGTGGTTGTTGTCTCTTTTTCACGCATGAGCAGAACTTTGTATTTGTGTTACACACTGCATCCGTAGTCGCAGTTTTTTAATTTATGATATACAGTGAAATATACTGATTTGAGAGGATTGTGATCATGATCACAGTATCATCTATTTATATAGTTAAATTTAGACCGCGACCATGGTCGCAGTTTTTAACTTAATTGAATGTACATCGATCAAACTTTTTTGTCAAGACTGTGACCATGATCGCAGTTTCATGTATCAATATAGTTAATTATGGACTGCGATCATAATCACAGTTTTTTTAGTTGAGAGTAATTATTATCTGAGTACTGCGACCATGGTCGCAGTTGAGATGTAAAATTAATAACTTTTTATTTATAATCACAGAGTGCAACCATAATTAACTTCTTAATAAAAGACTTACATTTTTCTGTAGTAAATCATTATATTTCTTATCGTATGATAATAATATTTGCGTGCATATATTAGGTCCGCGACTATGGTAGTAGTATTCATTAAACGACTCAGAAGTCCTGTGATTACTGCGATGCATGAAAGAAAAGATACTTTACATATATTTTAAATATATGGAAGATTATTTTTCAGATAGAAGTAAATTTTTTAATAGCATAAATGGTCAGAAAAAGACCTTACAAAAAAGAGCATTAAAAACTCTTAAAAGAAGACAAAAATAAGGTGAATATCAGAAGATCAAAAAATCCTAGTCCTCGTCATCATCACCATCATAAGAAGATTCGTCATCTTCATTCTCCTCGTCTTTCTGTTTATTATTTCTTTTTCATCTTCTCCCTGGTCGACCGACTCGCTGTCCTCTTCGCTTTCTTCCTCTTTTTGAGGGTACTTTGGTTCGTTGATAAACTTTCAAAATAGATTGTCTGTATCAAGCTCTTTTTTCGATCTGTGTCGAGAAGAACCTTCAGAGGATATGCTCAAAGAAAGCGTGCCTTCAGCATCAGAGGATATGCTTTCATCAAGCATGTCTTTGTAAAGTAGCACAAGAATAAGTTTCTCCTCACTAGGCCCAATGAAAACTTCATCATCCTCATGAAGAGGAGGATCAGATAAAATATTATTTGATGTAGTGAGATAGTCAAAAGGAGTGAAGTTCAGACTGCAATTAGACTCACTAGAATCACCTGAAGAAAGAGTACCGCTAGGAGAATGATTGAAGTTAGAATTTGAGCGTTCAGAAGAAGAAAAAGAGAAGACATGATTCAAGAATGAACTATTTTAGGAAGGTTGGAAATCAAATTGAAAAAGAAGAGCACAAATATCTTTTTTAGATGTGAGATATTATAATATATTAGCTACAAGCACAATAAAAAGGCCAATATTCTGAAACGACGTGAATAGTAATACTAAGTGTTATAGATGACGGTTGAGTATTCAAAGAAGTGATAAAAAGAAATAAAATATTTAATTGAAGCAATTATGGCGGGAGAATCCAAAAGGTTCCCTTTTTTCCAGAGGTTTATTATGTGAACTACAAATTAGCTTTTTATAATATTTTTCCTATATATTTAGTTTTCGTATGGTACACATCTTTCCTTTATCGAGATTAATTTTAGTGCACCTCTTTTTTCAAAACTGTTGCTGTATCACGGTAGATAGAATATTAATTACTTCAATTAGGACAGAGTAATTAATATAGTACGTTATAAGATGTGATATATGCAGATTGCTCTCACGGTCGCAGGGCTAATCTACTTTGTTAAGTCTAATAGTTGCCTTGGACTGCGAATTTTGTTGCATTTTATAAACAAGTAAAATTCTGTTACATATAGCATGCGAATAAGGACTACAACTATGGTCGCAGTGCTTAACGATAACATGTTTCGTCTATTATTTTTATGTGAATAAAGAATGCGATTAGGGTTGCAGTCGTGATATAAGATTAGAAGTTGTTATATTAAAACTACGACAATGGCGCACTGCTAAAAGGTCGGCGGTTAGGGTCGCACTCATGATATAAAATTGAATGTTTTGTTATACTATGAATGCGACCATGGTCTCATCGCTAATATATTTTTTTGATTATATTTTTGAATGTATATATACTGCGACCTTGGTCTTATTTATAATATACATCGAGCATAGAGCATAAAACATTTCTTATACCAAGACCGACTATAGTCGCAGTTCATTAAAAATTGCATGAAATATTATCCAACCAATCTGCAAATATTGTTGCAGCTACGAGAATATCGGACTAATAAAATTTCTACAATATAAATCATTAACCGTTATATTTCATTATTATTTTTACACTATACATTGGTAATACAAAAAATATACGGTTGCCTCCATATCAAATTTCATTTTTCTATTTGATTTAGTTTCTTTTATTAAACCTATATGAATTGAAAATAACGTGAAAATAAATAATAAAATACTATATGTTATAACTAATTTTTTAGGTTTCACGTATATTTTTTACCTTTTATTGTTGCTGTTTTTTGCTCATCATCTTGATCTAATTTTTTTCCTTTATATTTTTGATGTAGGTGAATTAGAAAATTTATAACTTATAAATTCGACAGAAATTTCTCTATAAATTACAAATATTTTCAGTAAAATTTTGTTGTGGATGATTTTTCGTTAGGTTAGAAGTAAAAATGAGGGTATTTTGGTCAACTTGATTGACGGTTCTTTAGGCGAGATTATTAAATTTTTTTAGCGCCTACACCCCGCTACCGATATGTGACATAGATTGGGCCACGTCACCGCCGGTTGAGGAACTCTCTCAGCTAGTGGCCCAATCTATGCCACATATCGGTGGAGGAGTGTAGGTGCTAAAAATACCCAAAAATCTCACCTAAAGATCCGTCAATCAAATTGACCAAAATACCCTGATTAGTCTACGATTCTGCATCATTACATCACATTTTTTTTACTGATTTATGAATAGAATAACGCTTCTTACCCGTGTTTTGGTCTCATTTGCAGATAATCAAGACAAGAAGGGCAAAAGGGTAATAAGAGCCTAATTAAACCTATTTTCGGGTAATTAAATCTCATTACTTGGTGGCCAAACTAGAGAGATTCTAGAAGATACTTTGAATCCAAAAGTTGGGCGCAAACCTGAAGAAAACTGGATCCAGTTTACTTAAATCCAGAACCATCTAGAAGGTCCTCGCAGCTGGACGGAACTATGGAGCGAAACCAGGGACCTAAGTCCTTGATGTCGCCGCGAAAATGCGGCAATTTGCTGCATTTCAGCGGCTATGTGGAGGATTCACGCGTCGATCTTTGACGCGTGGCCTCGTCTCGTCAAATCCTAACTCCTTTTGTCTATAAATACTGCATTTGAGGGCCAGAAATAAGGCGATGGAGAGCAGTAGCTAGGATTTCTCTCTTCTAGTTGTAGAGTAAGATTTTCTTCTCTTTTCTTTTGTATTTTTTTCTTTCTTTTTAGATCTTGTAGTAGGCTGAGTTGGTTCTGGAGAGAGAGAGAGAGATATTGATGTAATAGAGAGTGACAATTTATGTAAAGGTGTCTCCTTTCTTCTCTATTGTAATCTTCTCCATCTTCTACATGGTGCTTAGCTAACTTTTCTTCTCATGGCATCTAATTACTAACTACTAACTAGCTAACTTCTTACTTGATAATTCACATGAATCTAATAGCTTCTACAAGGCATTGCTCTTGTAAAGAGCCATTGATGGCTCATGATGATGAATTCTAACACTCTAACATTCTACAATCTAACCACTAACAAGCTAACTTGCAATGTTTTCTTTATTTCATGCTCACTTCTACTTGGTTTTGATGATGTAATAGTAACTTGCATCTTGTTGTGTGGAATGAATGTATTTGAATGTGAAGAGAAATTTCATGTGCCATGCTTCGTAATGCTCTTGAAGCCAAGGACTAGTGATGACCAAGGATCCATGTGAGGCAACTATTACTAAGAGGTTAGCATGTTAGTGGAGTAATTAGTAGTTAGTAGTCATGAGCTTTCTTTCATCGTTGTCCTTCTTTTTCTTACTTTGTTTTAAAACTATTTTCAAAATTTTTTTTATCATTTTTCTATCATTATTTTTATCACTTCTTAGTTCACCTTTGTTTTTATTTTCTTCACAACAAGTTTCACTTTGTTTTTAAACCCACTTTCTAAATCACTTCACTTTTCACTTCACCTCTATTTTCTCGTTTTGTTTTACCGATCCCACAACCATTCCTCTTTTGTTTTCACATCGTCGTTTTCATCGCCTTCTCACCTATCACTTCTTGTTTTCTTTTCTTTTTTCTTTTTCTCTTTCTTTATCAAAGAAGAACTGTTAATATACGACATGAATAAGGACTGTTAATGTTTCTATCGCCTCCCGTCCCTGTGGATTCGACCTGTGTAGCCTATATGCTATAACGAAAGTATCGAGAAAGCCAAAGCACACACATATTTATACTGATTTAAAGATACATGTTTTCAAGTACTAGCTTTACACTGATCATAACCCCATTTTTACTTTTAACCTAGAAAAAAAACTCACCCACAACAAATTTTTACCGAAAATATGTAATTTTCAAAGAAATTTTTATTGAATTGATCTGCATTTATGAATTTCCTAATTCATCTAAATCAAAATATAAAGTGAAAAAAAGATCATAATTGCCACAATTTTTTTATACACAGATATTTATAAATCCGATATTCTCGTAACTGCCACAATATTTGCAGATTGGTTAGACAATATTTCATTCAATTTTTAATGAACTGCAACTATGGTCAATCTTAATACTAAGAAATACTTTATTCTCAATGTACATTATAAATGCGACCACGTTCGCAGTATACATATATTCAGATATTATCAAAATATATTAGCAGTGCGACCATGGTCACTGTCCTAGTATAATACAACTTTTAGTCTTATATATCATGAGTGCGATCCTAGTCGCAGACCTTAAAATCCTGTGAACTCTAATACAAAAAATCCTTAGTCGCAGTCCTTACTAAACAGTAGTAAAATTCAAATAGATAATGAACAAAACATGCATAGAAATAATAGACGAAACATGCTATCATTAAGTACTGCGACCATAGTCGCAATCCTTATTCGCATACCATATGTAACAGAATTTTTATCGTCTATAAAATACAAAAAAGATCACAGTCCTAGCAACAATCAGACCTAACAAAGTAGATTAGTCCTGCGATCGTGAGAGCAGTCCGCGTATAAAATATTATATTAATTACTTTGACCTAATTGTAGTAATTAATATCTTTTTTATCGTGATACAACAACCGTCTCAAAAAAAGAGGTGCACTAAAATTAATCTCGATGAAGGAAAGATGTGCACCATACGAAATTTAAATATATCGAGAAAATATTTGATAAAAAACTAATTTATAGTTTATATCATAAACTTCTAAAAAAGAAACTTTTTGCATTCTCCCGCCATAACTGTTTCAATTAAATATTTAATTTCTTTTTATATCTTCTTCGAATACTCAACCGACACCTTTAATACTTATTATTACTATTCACGTCGTTTCACAGTATTGACCATTTTGTAGTGCTTGCAAGTAATATATTTTAAAGATCTCATATTAAAAATATATTTGTGCTCGTCTTTTTCAATTTGATTTCCAACTTTTCTGAAATAATTTATTCTTAAATCATGTCTTCCCCATCTTTTTCCTCTGAACACTCAGATTTTAACTTCAATCATTCTCCCACCAGTCCTCTTTCTTCAGGGGATTCATTGAATCTGATGGCAGTCTGGACTTCACTCCTTTTGACTATCTCACTACATCAAATAATGTTGCTTCTGATCCTCCTCTTCATGAGGATGATCTATTTTTCATGGGGCTAGTGAGGACTTATTCTCTGCCACTTTACAATGACATGCTTTATGAAAGCATGTCTTCTGATGCTGAAGACGCGCTTTTTTTAAGCATATCCTTTGGAGATTCTTCTCGACACGGATCGGAGGAAGAGCTTGATACAGACGACCCATTCTGGAAGTTTATCGACGAACCAAAATACGTACCCTCAATAAGAGGAAGAAAAATGAAGAGGATAGAGAGCCGATCGACGAGGAAGAAGATGAGGAAAAAAAGAGAAAGACGAGGAGAATGAAGACGAATCTGCTTATGTGGTGATGACGACGAGTACTAGGATTTTCTGGTTTTGTGATATTCACCTTATTTTTGTCTTCTTTTAAGAGCTTTTAATGCTCTTTTTTTGTAAGGTCTCTTTTGACTATATTATGTTATAAATAAAATTTACTTCTATCTGAAAATGGTCTTTCATATTTTTAAAATGCATGTAAAGTATGTTACTCAACTAAAAAAATGATCTTCCATAAATAAACTTTGCACTCTGTGATTATAAATGAAAATTATTAATTTTACATCTCAACGGCGACCATGATCGCAGTATTCAGTTAATAATTACCCTCAAATAAGAAAAACTGTGACTATGGTTGCAATGCATTATTAACTATATTGATACATAAAACTGCGACCAGTCATAGTCCTGACAAAAAATAGTTGATCGCTGTACATTCAAGCAAATTAAAAATTGCGACCATGGTCGTAGTTCAAAGTTAATTGTATCGACATTTGATACTGTGATCATGATGCAACCCTCTCAAATCAGTAATTTCACTAAATATCAGAAATTTAAAAACTGTGACTACGGTCGCAGTGTATATCACAAATGCAAAGTTTTTCTTGTGCGTGAAAAACACACAACAACCACAGAGAAGAATAAATATACAAAATCATATGTAAACTGCAACTAGAGTCGCAGTCAGTAAAATCCTTACAGATCATATCATAAATTTCTGCAAAAAAAATTTATTTGTATATCAATTAAGTACAAAAAATGACATGTTTATGAGTTCCATATGATACAATCCTAATATAATTGTAGACTGTGACTAAGGTCACAATTTATAATAGTTGGGAAAATATTTTATTGACCACTGCGAGCTTAGTCGCATTCCTAAAAAATATAATATCTGAATATAAAAAAAACTAATAAACAAGTATTCAAATTACTTTAGCACTGCGACTAAGGTTGCATTATTACTACAAAAAGGTTAAAAATTATTGATGAAGACAGCGACTAAGGTCAAATTCTTCATATAAATCTTGTGTCTGCGACCATGGTCGCAATCTCAATACAAACATAATAATTATTTGTAGCGAGGACTGAGAACAACAAATCAATGACATAAATAATACATAAAATCTAAAAAAAACATAACTTCTAGCTCATAAATCTAAAATTCTCTCTGTGGTTGCATTTGTTTTGTTTGTTAATGAAGTTGCACTTGAAGAGACTTGATTCATATTCAGTTGGAGAGAAAGTGGATGGGCTGGCAACAAGATGGGGTGGCCGGATATGAAATATGATTGGGCTCGACATCAAAAAAGACAAGGCCAGAGAATCTAATATATGTATATAAAAGATTACCCACCAGGGTCTTTTAGTAATTTTAAATATTTTTAAAAGCGGGATCCTATAAAAATTATCCAGTTCTGTGGCACATATTACGCCACGTCACCGCCGGCTAAGAGATACTCTCAGCTGTCGGCTGATATATATATATGTGTGCGTGTGTGTATACACACAGACACACACACACACACACACACATACACACACACACACTTGTGTCAATCCTTCCCACTCAAATACATCCCTACGACATTCGAATACAAAATCCATTCGTTGAAGTTGATCTACAATATTTCAAGTAGCTAAAAATAAAAAATCATGTATGTTGAATACTTTTGGCTCATTCATCAAGTAAGCGCAAAAAAAAAACTGCCAAAATAGTGAGTTGGTTACTTTAATGGTGTAGAATATTTGAAATATAACAAACATTAGTGTGTGTGAGAGTTTTAAAGTGTTTAGATCATGATAAAATGATCGGATCAAGAATTTATATGTCTAAAGATGTAGATCTAAGCAATATATTAATTTCGGCTATCTCTTTTGCGTCTACTTGATGGATGGATAAAAAGTGTTCAAAATACATGATTTTGATTTTTAGTTACTTGAAATAATGAAGATCAGCTTCAACGGAATGAATCTTGTATTTGGATGTCATAAGATTGTATTTAAGTAGGAAGGATTTGGCATCGAATCCTTCCGGAATGACACAAGTCTATCTCTATATCATATTTGTGTCAGCATTGGCTCGATATTCTGACTTGTTGGGGTTGACTCAAGGAGTTTTGGGTTCAACCAAATAGTCAGCCAATTTTAAGCCTACAGTTTTTTGTGACATGATTTAATTTTACATGGACATTTAAAGCATAAAGCAGCCTTAATTTGGCTCGATCTTTAGTATAAAAGTTGTAGAGAATCATTCCAACTGCATCTCAAGCTTTGAATCACTCGAATAAAAACTATATTGAAGAAGTTATTCTTAGACTTATTATGTTTTAAAGTCTAATTTAATTTGGACCTGTCAAGTCAACTGGATATTTGCACCCGTCCACTGTAACCTATGTTATTTCACCCAATAAAGAATTGATCAAGTCTAAATGGTCTGAGTCTAGACATGTTTTCTATTACACTTACCATGAGTATATTTAAATTAAAATGTGAGACTCATCTACACGTGTGGAACTCGTGTTATCAATCGGGTCTAGATTTATGATGAGTTGAACTAGGATTCCTTGATGCTATATATATCATGGGTAGAATTCTCTCTCCACCACAATGACCTAATATCTCTCTTAGAGGCCTCTCATCTCCTATAAGGATCAAGAAGAGAATTTGGTGGCTGGAAAGAAGAATCCTCTCCCTCAATTCTGGCATCCTCGAGATAGTGCAACCTTCGGTATCTCTTTCGTGATGGGATCAGGTATGCCTAAAATCCTTCTTCCCTTTTATCTTGATAAAAAGGCTATTTCATATATGAGATCTTATTTGGACAATTATTAGATCTAACAATTGGTATCAGAGCCACCTCTTTATCAGATCATCAGGATATAAAGTAAATTTTTTGATCTCGATCTATTAAATTCATGAACGATCTCTTTATTTAATTCAATAAAAAATATTTTTTGTGTCTCAAATAATTGAATTAAATTGAGATAACTAAATTGAATTATGTATATATTTTTTCGGAATTTTTTCCTGTGTGTTATTATTTCAGAAATATTTTCTGAAAAAAGGGAAACTTTGTGGCCGCATGCATGCATGCGTCCCTTGCATGCCCATGCACTGCGTGGGCAATATGACCCATGCGCATGCACACCAGTGCGTGGGCAACATGACCCAGGCTGCCCACAAGTGCATAGGTGGCATCTTGCGGCGTGAGACCGGCGGTTAGATGACAACATAAATAAATATTTTTTTGTTTAAGTTTGGGTTTCCTAATTCAATAGAATTATGAGATTAATTAGGATTAAAATTTAGATATATAATTTTTAATCTGATAAGGAAATTTACTCCTTATTAATCTCATATTAAATTTTAATTGTGATTGTTGAGATTGATTTGGATTTTAGGGTTGAGATAGAATTCTAGTCTATTAAGAGAAATTTGGGTAGAATTTTAATTAAATAAAGAGAACTAATCCAATTAATCTCACATTAAGCTAATCGAATTTTATTTAGTTTATATTAAACCCGACCCATTAAGGAAACCCATAACTTAACCATCGTGAGTCGGGTCTAATCCAAACACAGCAGATCCGTTTTACCAATAGAAACTTCAATTAGCTGTTACGGGCTCATCCGACTTCTGTTTTGGGCATATAAATATCTATTTCGAAGCTTTTGATGATCGCTACAGAATTATAAGCGCTAGACATGACAAAATAGTAGTTTGTTGACATAACGAAGGTGTTAAAGTATTTGTTTATCATGGTTATATGTATCCTTACATGCTTCCACTTCATCAATATTTATTGCTCTAGCATAAGGAATATTGACGATTACTATAGTTGATAACACATAGATAAAGATATATAAATGTTCAAAATTAAAGAATTTATAAAAGAGCTTATTTAATTGCGTATATAGGTCATGCGGACAATAACCGGCCCAAAGAAACACTATTATTTCCCAAATTATGTACGGCGTCGGATACTTGATGTGGATAATGCAAGTGGGAGAATCTTGGCGTGTAGTAATTGGTTTAAAGGAAGATTGTCACATTATAGACCCATATTGTATTACCCTCATCAACTAGTCCAACGGGGGAACAAGAATACAGATGCGTAAATTTGTGTGGCTCAAGCGTGTGCCAATCAGCCCAAAGGAAGGTTGTCATTATGGCCGGGTCATTATGTATATTATATGGTTGATATAGATAACTTAAACTTTGGGACCAATCTTACAAAGGGACAATTAGCCTAAAGAAAGGCTATTCTCTTACATAAGACCTAAACTTTAGGGTATCTATATTGGGCCAGTCAGTGTTGGCATAAAGAGACAACTTGTTCTGAAAATTTGGTCGGCAGCTCTAACGATTAAACTAGTTGCATTTTCTAAAATTTAATTTTTTATGACTATTATAGTAGAATTTTATTAAATACAATGTTTATGTTAAATTGATGAGAAATTGTACGCCTATGTAGTCTAAATTGAATGGTACAAACTTTAAGAAGTGGGAAGACCACATAAAAGATTGTTCCTGGATTCATGAACCTAGACTACACTTTAAGGACTGATGGACCCCTACTACCACTAACAAAAATTCAGTTAAAGAAAAGACCAATTATGATATGTGAGAGAGGTCCAACAGAATGCGTCTAATAGTCACAAAGCACACTATTTATATAACTATTAGGGGTTTTATGCCTGATAAAGTCAGTGCGAAGAGTTTTTCAGGTGAAGTAGCCAATCGGTTTATTAAATCGGATAAATTTGAGGCCAGCACACTTCTTAGCAAGCTGATAAATGTGCGCTATAATGGTAAAAAAAACATAAGGGAGTGTATTATAAAAATGCCCAATCTTGTTTCTAAACTAAAGACACTGAAATTGGAACTCTTTGAAGAAATTCTAGTGCACTTCATTCTAATGTCTTTTTCTTATAAAGTATAACCTTTTCAAGATTATTTATAATGCTCAAAGGGAAAAGTGAAGTCTCACTGAGCTCATTAGTCACTGTGTCTGAAAGAAAGGAGATTGAAATAAGAAAAGACTGAAAATGCTCATTTAGCATCCAGGGTAGTACTTATAATAAGAAAAAGAAAAGTGAAATAAAAGGGAGGAACATAAACTCCACTACAGTAGCCGATCCTAAGTGGCAAAAAGTGTAGGATAAGAAGCCTAAGGTCATTGCATGCTTCTTCTGTAAGAAAGTAAGTCACCTCAAGTAGGATTGCATAAAGTACCAAAAATGACTATTTAGGGTATATCTCATATTTATGTTTGTTCTGAAATTAATTTAGTTTTAGTGCTACTTCATACATAGTAGATAGATAATTCACATAAGCGATTCAATGTAAAACTTTCAAACCTAAAGGAGGCCCAGCCTAGTTGAGCGAGACGTATACATGGGTGATGAAAATAAAGCTGCATTTGAGCTGTTAGAGTTTGTAGGATTAGATTAGATTCTGGTTTTTTTTGTTTTAGATTTGGATGAAACTTTATATGTGCTGTCCTTTTTAGGCGGAATCATATTTCTATTTCATTGTTAGACAAATATGTTTTTACTGTCACTCTTGGTAATAAAATACTTAGTCTACTTTTCAAATCTAAAGTTGTTGGTATTAGACTTCTAATTGATGGCTATATAAATTAAAACTTCAAGTTTTATATCCTGAATCTTTATATGTGAATAGCCCAGGCACTAAGCGAACATTAATTAAAAATCATTAGGAAGTTTGGTGCTAGACGGAGTTTAGGCGTCTTGAATTGGTGTATACAGACATATGTGGTCCACTCCCTACAGCTTATTAGAATGGCCACATATACTTCATCACTTTTACAGACTATTACTCTCATTATGGGTACCTATACTTGTTAAATGAGAAATCTCAATCACTGGACATGTTTAAAATCTATAAAGTTAAAGTTAAAAATCAACAAATAGAAAGATTAAAGCCGTGAGATCTGACTGTGATGGTGAGTACTGTGACAGATACGATGGATCGGGTAGATGTCTAGGACCTTTTGCCAATTTTCTGTAAGAGTGTGGTATTGTAGCTCAGTATACTATACCAGGAACATCTCGTCAAAATGGTATTGCTGAGAGACGTAACCGCACACAAAAAGACATGGTTTGAAGTATGATAGCTCACACTACTCTACCAGAGTCATTATGGAGTGAAGCCTTAAAGAAGTCAGTCTACCCTCCTTAATAAAGTTCCTAGTAAAATAATAACTAAAATCTTATATGAGTTATAGACTGAAAAATCTCCTAGCATTCAACATCTTCATGTTTGGGGTTGTCCAGCGGAAGCTCGGCCATATATACCACATGAGAAGAAGTTGGACTCAAGGATAGTTAGCTGTTTCTTCGTAGAGTATTCTTAAAGGTCTAGATGCTTTAGGTTTTACAATCCCTCCACCAAGAACATAATAGAGAAGGATAATGCTAAATTTATTGAGAAAATTTAGAACAGTGGGAGTCAACTATATAAGTATTTCACATTTGAGGAAGAACAAATTATTATACCCATGATAACTGTTCCAAATGATGAAGTAGTTGCTCTACCCTAGCATGAAAATACAGTCGTACCCTTATAAGGTACAAATATAGGTCATCCTAAAGTAGATCTTGCTGATAAGGTAGAACCTGAAAATCCTCAACCACAAGTGCCTAGGAGATCAATTAGGGAGAGGAGACCAGCTATTGCAAATGACTATATAGTTTATCTCTAAGAGCATGAGTTTGACATAGGGTTAGAGGATGACCCCACATCCTTGAATGATGCCAATCTCAGTATTCACTCCATTAAATGGTCAAATGTCATGAATGATGAGTTAAGATCCATGAAGGACAATGATGTTTGGGATTTAGTAGAGTTGTATAAAGGTAAGAAATCGATTGGATATAAATGGGTGTTCAAAACAAGCGGGATTCGAAAGGCAATGTCAAAAGGTAAAGGCGCGTCTTGTTGCAAAGGGATTCACTCAAAGAGAGAACATTGACTATAAGGAGACTCTCCCCGATTTTCATGAAGGATTCTTTTAGGATTATCATGGATCTGGTGACTCACTTTGACCTGAAGTTACACCAAATGGATGTTAAGACAACCTTTCTTAATGGTGACATTGAGGAAGAAATTTATATGGTACAACCAGATAGTTTTGAAGTTAAGGTTTAAAACATCTGGTTTGCAGATTAAAAAAAATTTATTATTGGTTTAAGTAAGCATCCCGTCAATGGTATTTGAAATTTGATCAAGTAATATTCGATTTTAATTTTAAGAAAAATATAGTTGATCAATGTATTTACCACAAATATAACGGGAGTAGATTTATATTTTTTGTACTATACGTGGATGACATTTTATTAGCAAGTAATGATATAGATCTTCTACTTAAGACCAAGACTTTTCTCTCAAAGAATTTTGAGATGAAAGATCTTGGAGACGCTTCTTTTGTGATAGACATCCAGATTCAACGTGACAGGACACGTGGAATATTAGGTTTATCACAAAAAGCCTATATCGATAAGGTGCTAGATAGATATGGCATGAAGAATTGCTCTTCGGGTGATATGCCGTCACTAAGGGAGATAGATGAATTTACTCCAATGCCCCAAGAACAACCTACAGAAAGAGTAAATAAAAGACATTCCATATGCATCGACTGCTAAAAATCTGATGTATGCTCAAGTTTGTACCTGTCTAGACATAGTATATATCATTGAGAAACTTGACAGATACTTGATCAATCCTGAGATTGATCACTGGACGACTGCCAAGAAGGTAATGCGATATCTATAGAAGACTACATGAAATCTGATCAGTTGCAGCTGATCGGATACACAGATTCAGATTATTCTTGATGTATCGACAATAGTGAAAGGAACACCTAGAGGGGGGTGAATAGGTGTTAGTGCTAATCTAAAACTAAATGCAAAATTAAGTGCGCTAAATGCGGAAGCAAATGCAAATTATGCAACACACTTAGTACAATCAACAAGTGTAGCCGAATTCCCGTGAAGGGCTCTGGTCTAACTCCTCTTGATTCCCCTTGAATGGGTTGAGGTGCTATGTGAAGCTCTTGTTGATTAGGTACAAGTGAGGCACACATAAACAATCAAGCATATACAAGATATAGCAATGTGAATTATGCAAGGCACAACACAAGCAAATATAATATGAATGAAGTATGATGCTTTGCACAAATGTAAAGAGAGAGAGAGTTTAGAGACAAGTGGATCAAACGCAAACACAATGATATGTTTCGAGGTTCGAGCACCCTTGCTCTACATCCCCGCCTACACCACCGTGTAGGATTTCCAATCCACTATACCGTCCACCGAGGACTCCCACCGAGGGAACCTTCACCGAGAAGGATTTGTACAACAATGGAGTACCTAACTCCTCTCTCAAACAAACACCTCCTCACACAAGAGGGGTAGGCCCTTAGCCAAACAACCACAACAACCAACACCTCTACCAAAGAGGGTTTACAACCAAACTCCACCTCTCACTAGAGGGAGCAAACCGATCACCCGATCACCTCTACCTAAGAGGGATACAACAAGAATAAGGGTGTTTACAACAAGTGATTCCAAAAACCACAAACTCAATCTCTCTTTCTTTTCTCTTTTCTTTTCCACAAAAACAAGATCCTAAATAGATTAGGATAGGTGATAGCTCAAGTGTGGAAACTAGGTGTTTGGAAAACAAGCAACAAAGAAAAACACTTGGGAAAATTCTTGCAAAAGATATAGAATGAAAACCAAGACAAATCTCCCAAAATATTCTTTTCTTTGATTTTTCCAAAAACCTAAAAACAAATAAGATGAATTATTTTTGGCTCAAACTCTTTTAAAAACTCTTTTAAAACAAGAGAGAAAGTCTGAAAATTTTGTCTCTAAAAACCTTGGCCAAAAACCCAAAGAGATGGGGTTTTATAGGCCCATCAGAAAACTAGCCATTAGAGCTGAGCTGGCAGCTCTGACAGGCAACGGTCGACCGGCCCGGTCGACCGCCAACGGTCAGAAATATGACCGTTGGGCAACTGCGGTCGACCGGCCCGGTCGACCCAAACAAACAGAGAGCACTGTAAGTGCCCCGGTCGACCCGAGCGGTCGACCGTCCCAGTGCCTTCAAACGTGCACAGATTTGTGCACGTCGGTCGACCGGCCCGGTCGACCGACTTCACCCAAGTCGACTAGGTCAGGTTGACTAGTCGACTGATTGAAGCCTGGAACAGAAATCTGGGTCAGAAAAACAGTGTAAAATATTTTTCTAAAAATCTTTTAGCACTTCTAAAAATCACCAAAAATAGTTTTATCATTTTATATGGAAACACAAACTTGTGATAAAAATTTCAAGACATATATTAATCATATCAATTCATTTTTGAGTCTTGCAAATTTTATCAAAAACAAAACTAGTATTTTTATCAAACTTGATTTTTCAATACATGAATAGGAATATCAAAATAAGTTTGTCTAGCAAGTTAAAGCATGTATGTATATCTAGAATACATCTAATATACATAGAAATAAAATATGTAAACTTGTTTTGATCTACTATTCATGAAAACCAAATCCAAACATAAATCTTTTGTGTGTTGTGCACTTGAGCATATCAACTATACTAAACTTTACAAATGGATCTAAAACACACTAAACTATGGATACCTAAGTCTTCTTGACGATCTTCATCTTCAAGGCGACTCGATCCACAAACACCGTGATCCATGAGCTAGGCAAGGTATGATCTTGATGCTTTGGCCCTGGAATCATCATGAAAAGCTTCTAAACACCTTGTTGAAGCTAATCACCAACTAATATCTTGGTTAATGATCTGAAACTTAAACAACACAAGATTATTAGTAAACATAACTACATGAGTTAATCATCATCAAAACTAGAGTGGAAGGCCTTTGAGCCAACAAATAGAAAGTCCACTTCAGGTTACATTTTTCTGATTACATGAAGATGGTGGATTTAGTCGAAAGGCCATTACAACTACACTTTTACAATAAGAGCTATAGAACTCTACTGCAATAATGATAAGTGATCAGCAAAGTCGAAGCATATTGACATCAAGTTTCTTATCATCAAGGATAAAGTTTAGAATTATATTGTGTCTGTTGATAGTGTTAGTACTATTTTTAACATTACAGATTCATTCATTAAAGAACTTTCACCTAAAGTCTTCTTAGAGCATAATTGCTTATATAGGGATGACTAGTCGTGATGATATCCTGGTTTAGTGGAGTGGATAATTTTATGCAACGAACATTATTTTAAGTGCACTTTATGTATATTTGTTGATTCGGATAATAAAGTGATAACTGCTTTCTTTAAATTTCTTTTGAATTTAATTTGCACATTTGAGTTTGTTAGCAGTTAAAGACTCATTAGAGTCATACAGTTAGACTCGTTGGAGTCATAAAATGAAAACCAGTTAGAATCGTACCTTATTTGATCAGAGGACATTTTCATGTCGCACGTCCACATTTGATCTATGTCATTAAGAGTTCTGAAACTTGTGATGTGAAAAGTCCTACCTCGATTATACAGAAGGTAATGACTGCCATGTTTGATGGCAGGACACTTAATAAACCAGATTGTTTTGAAATGTGGTTTGTTGGCGGTTAAAATTTTTACATCATAAAGTTATGTATAATATCTATTCAGTACGACTTTCTTGGCGCAAGTGGGAGATTGTTAGACTTATTATGTTTTAAAGTCTAATTTTTATTTGGGCCTAATCAAATCAATTGGATGTTTGCACTCGCTCACTTTAACCTATGTTGTTTGGCCCAATAAAGAATTGATCAAGCCTAAATAGTTTGGGTTTATACAGGTTTTCAATTATACTTATCCATGAGTGTATTTAAATTAAATGTGGGACTCATCTACACGTGTGGAAGTCGTGTAATCAATCAAGGGCCTAGATCTATGATGAGTTGAATTAGGATTTCTTGATGCTATATATATAGGGTTCCCTCTCCACCACACTGACCTATCTCTCTCTTAGAGGCCTCTCATCTCCTCTAAGGATCAAGAAGAGAACTTGATGGCTGGAGAGAAGAATTTTCTCCCTTATGTTGTGCGCCAACAACAACCACAAGAGGAAACCCTAGATCTCAGATGCACAGAGAACAGTACCACCAACAGCACAAACACTCAATCTCAGAGAAAAGCACAAAACACAAATTTAACGAGGTTTGGCCTTATTGTCTACGTCCTCGGGGCAAGAAAGAGGGGTTTATTGATTTCGGTAAATCAATACACTTTTTACAGCAATGGAGATCAAGAGAGTTCTGCCTCTATGCTATACTCTCCTCCACAATCGCACACAAACCCCTTGGATTGCTTCTAAACCCTAGAAATCCAAACAACCCTTAAATAGGGTTCAAAACAGCCCTTTCCGAAACAGCCCAAACCCGACTATCGGTCGACCGGCCGGTCGCCGACCCTATGCACCGGTTGACCGGGCCGGTCGACCGTGCCTAACCGAGAGTTAGGCACTTTCAGTCGGTCGATCGGGCGGTCGACCGCTCTCCTTCTGCAGTCGACCAGCCCGGTCGACCGCTACTGCCTTGTGCATGTAGTGCACGTCGGTCGACCGGACCGGTCGACCGATCTGCTGCTTCTGCCGACGGTCGACCGGGCTGGTCGACTGTTCTCCTGCTCTGAAGCACTATTGTGCTGCTGTTTCTGCTGCTGAATCTGGATTTCTTCATTCGTCGACTTCCTCCCCCTACAATTCTCCACCTCGGTGAAGAATTTTCCAAAATCTGAGCCGATCTCCAACGTACCCCAGTCTATCACTTGGCGAAATCGACATACGATCTTGGCGAAATCGACACACGATCTCGGCTTGCTCGCACCGGACGAAATCGACACACGATCTCGGCGAAATCGACACACGATCTCGGCTTGGAATCTGTAGCTCAGCTATCCACTGGAAAGCACCGCACATGCCTTCCCTACACTTCACTTTAGGAGAACTTTCATACATGCCGATCACCAAACGTGGCTCCTACTCCGCAACTTCACGACCTCATGAAGACCTCCTCATGAGCCAACACTGACTCTCCAACTGACTAGCTCTATCTAGTCTACCTGTCTTCAACTGACGGTCTAACCAAGTCTGCGTAGAGCATACTAAACACCATCATCGGCTTCAACTGGATGCACACCACTCCTTATGTAAGCTCAACATCTTCTCACCAGAAGATCAACCTGTTCATCGAGATCACAACACCTCACCACCACGTGAAGTCCAACTGGCCACAACACTTCACCTCTACGTGAAGCCTCTCCACCTCTACCTGAAGCTCCAATCGGCCACAACTCTTCACTTTTACGTGAAGTTCCAATTGGCCACAATACTTCACCTCTACATGAAGCTCCAATCGGCCACAACACTTCACCTCTACGTAAGTTCCAAACAGCTTCTCGAGAACCCAAATAGCTTCATACGGGTTGCATCACTAAATGGCTGCGCCTTTACGGCTGCCTACGTACCTTGCCCAAAGGATCAAGCCAACCGTAGTTCATCGAAATGAGCTTCATCAAGCTCAAGCACTTGTACCTGTATCTGCAGCAGTGAACCTATCAGACTGAGTCATATGAACCTCCTCACGATCATCATAGAGAACAACGGCCTTCAACTTGAGCTTGTCGCGATCACAAGCTTGAGATTCATGCTTCTTTCCCCACAAGCGTGGTTTCACCTTGGTTCCAATGGCTGCAAATAACTCGACATTCTTAGCAATGTCTTCATCCTATTCAGCATCAACCTTGGTTTAATGATCTCCACCCGGTGTCACATCCGGTGAAGTCTTCTCTAATGCCGAACCAACTGGAGATGATGGAGTAGCATCAACCTCCACCCGCTGCGATACTTCCTTGGTCTCCGTCCTCTCCACCCGCTGAGAGACGGTGGACTTCAACACTGAAGTCTCTCCAAATGTGACATGCTTACTCAACACGATCTTCTTATTTTCGGGGTCCCATAATCTGTAGCTGTTCCTTTTGACACCCAAAAACACAAACCTCTTTGCTCGCGGATTCACCTTGTCATTCTTGGCACTGAAGTAGGTCGGACTTCCAAATTCCCGTAGTAAACTATGATCTTGAGCAGCTTTTCCAGACCAAATTTTCAATGGAGCTTTACCTCCTATCGCAGTCGATCTATTCATGAGATGGCTAGCATACACAGTCGCCTCAGCCCAAAACGACTTGTCTAATCCTGCATTAGATAATAACCACCGAACCTCCTCCAGCAAGGAACGGATTACTTCCTTAGCCAACCCATTTATACCTGTTGTGAAGTGAGTAGCAATTCCAGTGTTCTAGCCAAATCGTAGGAATTGTTCATTTCTTTTCCAACATTACCAATTTTTAGCTCCTTGATCTTCCTACCAATCTGCTTCTCCATTCTTCCTCTCCACTTCACCAATATATCTAGGGCTTCACTTCTTTATCTCATGGGATATATCCAACAATGCCTAGATAAACTATCAACAAAAGAGATAAAGTACCTGTGACCTCCAAGCGATGCCGTCTTAGCAGGTCCCCAAATGCTCACGTGAACACAATCAAGAAGACCTTCTATGCGGTGAGTACTGGTGCTGAATTTCACCTTCTTCTTATCCAGAACGCTGTGTTCACCTTCCAACTTGCAGGTAGCAGCACCTTCCAGTAATTCCTTCTTTGTAGGAGCTTGCAAAGACTTTTCTCCTTTCTGTCCGACCTTTTCCTGCCAGACCTCCGGGCAACCATCATCTGAGGAACTAGAAGTCTCCACCTGATCTGTAATCGTACTACCCTTCAAGTAGTAGAGATTGTCTCGGCGGACGCCCTTCATCACCACCATCGAGCCTTTGATCATCCTGAGATCACCATCTCGAACATATATCACCAGACCCGATGCTTCCAAAGCTCCAACAGAGATTAGATTTCTCTTCAACTGAGGTACATACCTCACTTCCTTCAGCTCCCTTACCATCCCATCAAACATCCTGATTTGGATTGTACCTACACCCTCCATGATACATGGATGATCATCGCCCATAACGACTGAACACCCCTCCAGCTTCTCAAAGCTAGAAAACTAATTCTGATTAGGACACGCATGGTATGTAGTACCTGTATCCAAATTCCACTCATTTTCTCCTGAGTGTCCAACGATGGGAGTAGTGACTGAGAATGAGAAACCCGACGAGTCCGAATCTGATCCATCTGCCTGTGAATTACTGCTCTGAGTATTAATCACCTTTGCAAGATTTGCCTCAGTCTTCGACTCCTTCTTCTTCCCTTTAAACTTTGGACAGTCCACTTTCTAGTGCCCTAATTCTCTGCAGAAGGTACACTAGTTCTTCCTCAGATCCCTATAGCCCGGCCTGGACTTCGATATAACTCTTTCATCATTGCCCTTCCTAGATGAACCCCTGCCTCTTACTGCTAGCGCCTCTGCTGACGAGCTTGACTGAGAAGGCTGTCTCTCCTTTCTCCTCGTCTCATAATTTGTCAATGCAGACGACACTTCATGATAGTCCAGAGTCTGCCTACCATTTATGAAGGTTAATGTGAATGTCTCATACTCCTCCACCAGGAGAGAGTTCAAGAGGATTACTGCCTTGTCTTCCTCATCTACCTTGACATCCACATTGACCAAATCTGTAAGAAGCTTCATGTAGCGGTTTAGATGTTCATTCACGGAGCATCCCTTCTTCATCTGAAACCCATACAGTTTGCTCTTCAGCTGCAATCGCGATTCTACACTCTTGGTCAGATATTTCCTTTCAAGGGTCTCCCATAACAGCCTCGCAGATGTCTCATGTAATACAAGATATTTGATGTCTTGTGTTAGACACGATCTAATCAGGCCACACGCAGACCGGTTCATCTTCTCCTACTCTTCTTCAGTGGTTTTTCCTCGCCTCTTCTCCAGAAGTAGAGTATCCTCGAGGTTCGATGCATTTAGGGCATCCATAACCTCGCACCTCCACATCCCAAAATTGTTAGTGCCGTTAAACTTCACCACGTCAATCCTTGGATGAGGATTCATGGTCCTTACTGATGTACTTTCTTCTGTCATTTATCTACCTGGATCCTCTATGCATGGAAAAAACAACTGGAGATAGATACACAACTTCGATAAAAATTAGATTTTTACTTTCTCACGAAACCCTAGAATGAGTTTCTGACCGGATCTACTCCACCAATGATTCTTTGAGCACTCCTTACATTGTTCTGAGATCGACACACGATCCCACGAACAAGACTACCGCTGATCTGAGATTGACACACGATCTCCACCGAATCAGCTCCCGATGCCCTCCGAATCGCCAGAAAATCCCACGAAGAACCTGGGAAGCTCTGATACCACTTGTTGTGCGCCAACAACAACACAAGAGGAAACCCTAGATCTCAGATGCACAGAGAACAGTACCACCAACAGCACAAACACCCAATCTCAGAGAAAAGCATAAAACACAAATTTAACGAGGTTCAGCCTTATTGTCTACATCCTCGGGGTAAGAAAGAGGGGGGTTTTATTGATTTCGGTAAATCAATACACTTTTTACAGCAATGGGATCAAGAGAGTTCTGCCTCTATGCTATACTCTCCTCCACAATCGCACACAAACCCCTCGGATTGCTTCTAAACCCTAGAAATCCAAACAACCCTTAAATAGGGTTCAAAACAGCCCTTTCCGAAACAGCCTAAACCCGACTGTCGGTCGACTGACCCTATGCACCGGTCGACCGGGCCGGTCGACCGTGCCTAACCGAGAGTTAGGCACTTTCAGTCGGTCGACCGGGCGGTCGACCGCTCTCCTTCTGCGGTCGACCGGGCTACTGCCTTGTGCATGTGGTGCACGTCGGTCGACCGGACCGGTCGACCAATCTGCTGCTTCTGCCGACGGTCGACCGGGCCGGTCGACTGTTCTCCTGCTCTGAAGCACTGTTGTGCTGCTGAATCTGGATTTCTTCATTCGTCGACTTCCTCGACTTCCTTCCCCTACACCTTAACTCTGGCATCCTCGAGATCGTGCAACCTTCGGCATCCCTCTCGTGATCGAATTTGGTATGCTTAAAACCCTCCTTCCCTTTGATCTTGATAAAGAAACTATTTTATATATGAGATCTTATCTGGACAGTTATTAGATCTAATAGTTATCCCCAGTCCAAGTACCCTAATCATTCACATTCTGGGTGCATATATCTACATGAAGAATTTTAAAGGGTTTTGACCTTTTGACTGGTTTAGTGATTCTCAACAGTTCCTGTGCATGCATAGAAGTGGGAAGATAACAAAGAGGACCTGGAGGGTTCACTCAAGCTTATAAATGGTATGCTCCCCGTTGAGGAGGCAAGCAAATTTCTGAATCCTAGGTTATTCTTGTCCTAGTTGAGATGTGTGTTCCACTTATTTTCTCTTAAGAGATAGAGAGTGTTTGAATGTAGGAGAATTTCTCTTTCTTGCTTGAGGAGAGATCTGATGTTGAGTTTGTTAAAGGTGGGTGATTGTGAACTGTGTATGACGGAAGTTGGAGTAGTCGAATGTGTCATGTGCCTTATAACCTTTTGCTGATTTCAACATAGTGAACCCACCTTCGAGCTCCAAACTTAACCTGTGGTTTTTCCCGTTTGGGTTTTCATGAAAATTCTTATGTTGATCTGTGTTGCTGCATTACATTATTTTGATGCGTTGATCATTTTGTTTGTCTACTTCAATGTCATCAAGACAAGATCCTGACAGCGGCCTTTTGATCGTGAACGCCAATAATCTAATATGATTCATATCATTAAAGATTAATTTTAAATCCTACAAACATGATTTAATAATCCATGAACCTTAAATTTATAATGATAATTTGTAAAAAGACCATGATATCTCATCAATGATCATGCTATTCATTGAAAGGTAATTTTCTAAAATTAATTAAGCATTATTTATTGAAACTAGATTTAAAGAGATTAAAAAGTTTTCTCCAATTCGGGGTAGCTGAACAAAATAAGTATGTTAAGTTGCAGCTCACATTCCTCTCATATTGAAAGTTTCTCATGTAAAAGACAATGACAGCCAATAGTTTTGCATGTAAGAGACAACGAAAGCCAACATGTTGTAACGCTAAGAGGCACATCTAGTTCATCTGACATATGAGACCTAAAATTTGATATTAGTGCAACTAGGTCACATATACCTGACACATTGACAAATATTTATGCATTTTAATAAAAATAAAATTGACTCATTATATTTGATTATGAATAGTTCTCTGAGGACATCTAATTTCCCTCACAGATATTTCTGATAAAAGAAGACATGTGACAACTTCATGTATTTTCTTTTGGCAATTGATGCAAGCATTGGAGCTCTGCTATAGGATTCGACAAGGTGTGACTCTCTCTTGAAATTTTCCTTATAGCTCTACTTTTGGCAATAAATTCCCTAAACTTTCAAAACAAATTATTAATTTAGAAAATTAAAGTTTGAAAAAAAAAAGCACCAAATCATCTATTATACATAGTTGTTCAATAACACATTAAACCATGTAGCTCATGCCTTCTCATCAGCATGCAATGTGTGCTATATATATATGTGTGTGTGTGTGTGCGCGCGCGCGTATGTGTGTGTGTGTGTGTGTATGTATGTATGTATATATGTATATATATGTATGTATGTATGTATATATATGTATGTATGTATGTATATGTGTGTATATATATATATGTGTGTGTGTGTGTGTGTGTGTGTGTGTGTGTATGTGGAGATAGACTTGTATCCTTTCAAAAGGATTTGATCCCGGATCCTTCCCACTCAAAATCAACCCTCCAACATTCGAATACAAGATCCACTCCGTTGAAGTTGATCTATACTATTTCAAGTATCTATAAACCAAAAATCAAGTGTTTTAAATACTTTTTGCCCATCCATCAAGCGACGCAAAATGGACGGCCGAAAGTAGTGAGTTGGTTAGATCTATATCTTTAGACAAACAAATTCTCGATCTGGCCATTTCATTATGATCTAAACATTTAAAAACCCCTATAAACTAATTTTTGTTAGATTTCAAATGTTCTACACCGTTAAACTAACCAACTCACTATTTAGGCCGTCCGTTTTTCCCCTACTTGATGGATGGGCAAAAAGTATTTAAAACAATTGATTTTTGGTTTATAGATACTTGAAATAGTGTATATCAACTTCAACGGAGTGGATCTTGTATTCGAATGTTGGAGGGTTGAATTTGAGTGGGAAGGATCCGGGATCAAATCCTTTTGAAAGGATACAAGTCTATCTTATGTGGATATATGTGTGTGTGTGTGTGTGTGTGTGTCTACACACACACACACACACACACACACACACACACACACACATATCATGAAAAAAAAAGAAATCTAGATCCAAATGGAAATTAAGATGGCAATCAATCAAGTAAATTTAGTGTCAAAAAATGTTTTTCGGCTTTGTATATTGTTAAAATAATAATTGTTAGAGTGTAATACAAGAAAGGATATTAGTGTAATCTTATGTTTATTTCTTATCTATATAAAGAAGAGGCTAATCCCCATTTAAGGAAAAGTTATTAAGCCATCTATTTCCTCCAAACCTAACATGCTACTAGTGCTATCTCTTTAAAAAAAGTCCACCATTAAAATCTTCTTCTATTGATTGCTATTGTCTTACCACCAATGAGCTTGCAATGAGCCACGCTCATGTAGTCGTGCCCTACGCCGGACAATCATTCCCTATAGCCACATCCTCCTCGAGAATTTTAAGGTGATTATTTTTCTTCTTCCCTGCTCCTCCTCTCTACAACAATGACCCAGCTTCTCCCGATTCTAGCAGACACAATTGAAGCATCTCTCATAACCAGGTCCACTTAAATCCTCTCGAATCCAATCCGATCTCGCCCCATATGTTCTCTGTAACTTGAACCTCTCCTCTTCTCGTTTGAACCTCTCCTCTTCTCGTTGACACTAAAAGTGCTTCTCCTAGTTGCAAATTTTTCTCTCTTTTTGGACATTCTTTTTGCAACACTATTCTTATCATGGATATGACATTATCCTTCTCCATCGACGGGATTCACTCAATAAATGTCCACCTCTTCTTCACGCTAAAAAGACTCCCTTCTAAAATTTTAAGTCTACCTTGTGTAATACTAAAGTGACTTACATGCTCGAAGTCTGTCCTGGTACACGTGAAAGTGACTCAGGTAAATTGCATTCAGCAAGTGCTCTATTGGAATCCATCTCTCCAATAGATGTTTTATACTTGGTTATGCATCCATCGTAGTTTTTTTTTAGCAATGTAGTTGCTCTCCTCATTATTATATTCATCTAACTTCTTGATGATTTTAAAATTTATTTTTATCATTTTAGTAGTGATTAAACAAATTCTCAATGTCATACCATCGCGAGTTTGGATGAGAGTGAATAATTATTAATGTTTAACACAAGAAATGATATTCTTGTAAACTTGTGCTCATTTCATATCTATATAAAGAAGAGGCTAATCCTCATCTATGAAAAGCGATCAAGTCGTCTATCTTTTTCCAAAACCTAACAAGAGCCATCTCTCTGAAAAAAAATTTCATCATTAAAATCTTCTTCTAATGATCATTGTTACTGCCACTAATGAGACTACGTTTGGTCGCGCTCATGTAGTCGTGCCCAATGTTGTGCCACATCCTTCTTGAGATCACAGATCCGATACGCTACAAGCTTCAAGTCGAATTCAAAGGTGATTGTTCATCTTCTTCCCTATTCCTCTCTACAATGATGACCCGACCTCTCCCCATTGTAGAAACCAAATGAAGCAACTCTCACAACCATGTCCACTTAAATCCTCTTGGATCTGATCCGATCTCATGCCTCTCCTTTCTTCATCAACAATGAAAGTGTTTCTTCTGGTTGCAAATTCTTTTCCTTTTTCTTGAATTTTCCTTCTCTGCAGTATTGTTATCATGGACATCACGATTCTTTCTCTATTAACAAATTCATATTATTTCAATGTCCACCTTGGTTCAAGCGAAAGAGAAATTTCATGGGTTTTGAAGTCCGCCTTGTGTATTCTAAAGAGACTTACAAACTCAAAGTTTACCTTGCGACACGTGAATGAGATTTAGGTTAACCTTCAAAAGTGCTTCATCAATGACCAGAATCCATATAATTTTCAATAGATGATTCATCCTTCATTATGCATCCATCGTGATTCTCTTTTTCAATAATTGCTCTCCATCGTCTGATATCTCCATCTTCATTGTAACACTCCGTGCCCGAAAAACGTACTTAAATACGTATTCAAATTTTTCAATAGTATTTTTCAATTTACTTTTCGTATTGGTTTTTGTTTTATAATTATTTATATGATTGTTTTGCTTTGAGTCTTGATTCGTGAACTTAGAGTAAACGCTAGTCTGAATCGGGGACCCGATCCTAATATATTGCTTGATTTGATCTTTTTGATCATAAGATTTGACTGATTTTAGTTTTTAACATCGTTTTTTAATATTTTAGATTTTTCATGATTTTTTAGAATTTTTCTGAATTATTTTAATAAAATTCCCAAAATTAGGATTAATCAGTACTGCCAATTGATTCTCAGATTTTTAAATTACAAATGGAGTCAAATTTCTTGAAACTGCTTTCAGATTTTTAAGAATAATATTTACTATTTTAATGCATTTTTTGGAATTTTTTTGAATTTATCAAAATCCGGCTAGATTCGGTGTCAACTAGTATCGATGATATATTCTAAGATTTTTAATTTGAAAATGGAATCAAATTTCTTGTATTTGATTTCATCTCAATACTCAGTATAATATTGTTGATTTTTGAGAATTTTTGGGGACCGTTCTGAGATACTTGATTTTCAAACGATTCCGCTATTTTTCTGGAAGTTTCCGCATCCGCGACCAAACCCGGGGATTTCACCATTCCAATTATTTTCTCATTTTTTCCAATTCTTTTTCTTTTCTTTTTTCTTTTCTTTGTCCTTTTTCCTTCCTTCCTTTTCCTTCTATCATATTCTAAAACCTTTTTCATTCTTCTATTACATTCTACACCATTCCACCAAGATATCTCCTCCAAAATATCCCATCCCATTCATCTCACCCTTGCTATCACCAAGGCTAGCCATAACTCCCCTTCCCATCACCATTTCACAAAAAAACCCTATCCCTAACCCTTTCCCTTCTCCTTTAAACTCCAACTCCAAAACAATCTCCATTTTCTTCTCCTTTCACATTCATTCCTCCATCAAAACCCTAAAACCACCAACTCCTCCTTCATCTTCACTACAACTATAACAACACCTACAACACTTCATCATCTTTTTCTTCCTTCTCAATTTCCATTTAATCCACCACGAACTCCAAAACTCTACCAAAATTTCACCATCTCCTTTATCTTCTCCAAAACAACCTCTACCAACAATCCTTCCACCAAACTACCCCCACTCTATCTCCACCTAGGTGGACCACCACCCTAAGCTAGGGGTCGGCCATCTTCTTCAACATCACCTTCTCCACTATTACAGCTCCTCCTTCACCACTTCCTCTTATACTTCACTCTTCACCAGCACCATCTTCACTCTTGCCACCACAAAACCACCCTTATCGCCACTACTTCAACCTCCAATATCACTTTCATCATCAACTCCATCACCTTTCTTTTTCTTCTCCATCAAAATCTAACACACCATTACCTCCATCTCCATCAAGCTCAAGGCCACATACATCAACACATCCTCCCTCTCCTCCTTTTTGGGGCCGACCACCTCCTTGGCCACCCTAGGAGGCCAACGCACCACCCTAGGGCTGACAGCCACCAAGGGGCCAAGCCCCTGTTCACTTCTCGCTTTGGTATTTTCCCGCTACGATTTTGTGCACGTAGCTTTTCGGAGTTCCCGACATTTTATCGTGTTTGTATTTAGACGATTGTCCTCGCTTTGATTTGGTTATCCCGCTTCGATGGGTGTATTGTACTTGTATTTTGTACTTTTGTGGATTCGTGTGAGTTGTAAACGTGGACATGTCGTAGTTTGTACTGGATCGATATACTGTAATACTTGTAATAGTGTAGATGACATTATATTTATGCCTGTATGACACTAACATCTTCTGCAGGTACTAATAGCCTTTGGGCTTAAACTCTCTGAGTTTTCAAACTTCACCGGAGGCATAGCTAAGCTGTGTGGCTGTGAGCCGAGCTTATATGTGTAGCCTCGTCAAGCACGACTTACTATGTTTCTGCTTTGCTTGAACTCCCTGGGTTTTACTAACTACACCGTGTGACTGCGAACCGAGCTTAATTGTGTAACCTCTTTAGGCACGGTTTAGTTACATTCTCGTGATACTTAGCCTCCAAGCTTCCCCACTGTGAGGTTAATTAAAGTCCTCTGGACTTTTTGTATGTTGCGCTTGGTAGGGGGACCTAACATCAGCACTTTATCGAACTCCGTTCTA
The DNA here is from genome assembly GCA_038442645.1 of Agave tequilana. Taxonomy (NCBI): domain Eukaryota; kingdom Viridiplantae; phylum Streptophyta; class Magnoliopsida; order Asparagales; family Asparagaceae; genus Agave; species Agave tequilana. The sequence continues at coordinate 39,044 of JAVJIF010024906.1, read as the reverse complement.
GTGTAGTTACTCTGTGAGCAGGGCTTCGCTGTGAGCGGTAATATGGCTTTTCATACGCATGCTGCGATACATGCGTTTAGCTGTGCTGCGAGCGGTAACTATGTCGCGTGTGATAGCATTTAATGCTGTACATTAATTCACTCTAGCTTGCCTAGCTTCACTTGCTTGTTCGCTTGCTTGCTTACCCGTCTGTCGGTTCCCTTGCTTGCTAGCCATATTTGCATGTGTATTGTTGGCACTAACAGCTCCTGCAGGTACATACATAGCCTTTGGGTTTAACCTCTCCGAGTTTTACTAAAGTCCTCTGGACTTTCTAGCTACGCCTGAAAAGGTAGCTTAGCGCTCAGTGCTTTATTCACTCGATTCACCTAGGAGGGATGCTGCTAGATTTTAGACTCACATTTTAAGCCGAGTCATCTCTATAACTCTGTCAAGCGCATTAGTGACTAAACACTGTTCACTGTCCGTGTATAACTCTGTCAAGCGCATTAGTGACTAAACACTATTCACTGTTCGTGCCTCCAGCTTACTCAGCTCCACTTGATTGTGCTCAGTTACTACTCCATCACTTTCCATGCAGATGCTTGATATGTTAAACCCTTATCATGCTATCACCTGACACATGACATGCTATTACTTGGCACCTGTCATCTATATGCTATCACTTGTCACCTGTCTGATCACTTGTCATTTACATATTAACACCTGATACCTGTCATGTTTAACTATTGGCTCATGATTATCACATTACAGGAATGTAGTACCTGATCTCGATAAGTACTCTTATTATGCAAGTACTCTTGTTATTCCTGTTACTCCTAAACCTGTTATGTTTTTACTCATTCTCGTAGTCTGATAATTATGCTTAATAAGCTATCAAAAGGACAGTTTACACTGGGAATGAGGGGGAACTGATGAATGTCGGTATGATGCCTTACTTACAGTGGTAGATTACTAAACTGACGATTCGTGTTAGGGTGCTTTTAGGCACCCAAAAGATATGTGTTTGGATGATTATAGGCACCCGTAACCTGTGTCCCGGACAGACAGGAACCACTATAAATATGAGTCATCAGTTCTTCATCAGCTTCCAATAACCAATATCGACTTACTTATATATGGATGTATGTGTCTTGAGATGTACATCAGGACACATATCTAAATATATGGGTCAAACGAGTAATAATAATAAGATGCCATGATAATAACTCGCTGTGTTACTTTGCAAACTGTGTTATACCACTGGTTTTGTCACAATTGCTTTCATCGGGTTTTTACTTCAGATTTCTAATTTTATGATTATTATTATATTACATATGTATTCATCCTCGCTTACCACTTGTGTTCTATTCCATCAGTCTCCTGTTCTTATTGTATTATACCATTCATGTTCCTACTTGATATCATTTATTATCTCTTTTCCTGCTCCGGTATGCCTGTGCTTATGACACAGTTTTTAAGGTATGTTTATAAATTGGATTCATCGATACGCGTGTGCTTATCCCTACATGCCACTTGGCATTCCCACACCACTCACTGGGGAGTTCTGACTCTCATGGAACCTCATGTCCAGATCTCAGAGTTTGAAGCTTGTGAATTCTCCCGGTTGCTGATCAGTGATGCGTAGCGGAAGCGTGAATCATCGACAGACCATCTGAGCCCCTATCCTTCCAGGTCCCTTGCTCGGCTCTCGAGTTTTTCCTTTGTGACTTTTGAGCACCTTTTGTACAATTCATTGTAGGATCTAAAATATTATGTCAACACAAATCTAAAATAAAGTATGATTAGCGTTAAATTTAAACTTGCACAAAAGAAAATTAAATCACAGAAAGTAAATCAAATGCAAACACAAGTGATTTATCCTGGTTCGGTTCTCTTAACCTACATCGAATCCTCAAGCCACCCGCTTGAGATTTTCTTTTAACCTTTGATTTTGTACAGCCAAATTAACACCTTGTACCCCACTTGACAAATTCCCTTTGCCAAATATGTATCACACTTCTTACACCAAGAAGACAACAACACCTTGTATAACTTCTCTTCAACCTAAAGACGCTCTTGTGCAATCTTTCTCTTTGAGTGATTACAATCAATCCTATAAGTCTTGAATCTGTATGTGATCGTAAATAAGGACTCTTATAGGTGGACTCTCATAAATCTTCACTAAAGGAGTAGAATTTGAGTGAAGAATTAAAAGTGGAAACAGTTTTCTGAAAAACAGAGTTTTTGGGCAGAAAACTATTTATATGAATTGGTGTTTTTAGCCTAGGACAACATCTCTATTTATAGGTGAAATCTATGATCAGTTAGGGTAGTTATCAGGACAAATTTGAATATTAAAACGTTGGATAAAATGCCAGAATTCAATAACTGTACAACAGTTACAAACTGCTATAAGTCGACTAGGGGTTGGGGGTTAGTCAACTAGGCTAAGCAATTTTGACTGGGTTAGTCGACTAATCAAAGGCGTAAGTCGACTACATTAAGACTGATACAAATGATAAGTTTCTGAAAACTAGAATTAGTCGACCAACAGAGTTTATAAGTCGACTATAACTTGTATTAGTTGACTAATAATATTGATAAGTTGACTAACAATCCTATTACTCTACTAATAGGAAGGGTCAAGTCTACTAATAGGAAGTGTCAAGTCTACTAATAAGACTACTTTGTGTGTGATCAAGGCTTTTAGCATACTAATAAATATTACAATACACATCCATAACCATTGTCCTTGAGATGTCTTGAGCATGTAGAAGCATGTAGAACTCTTGTATAAGCTTGTGAGATAGAGCTCCAATGAAATGGCTTCACAAATGTATCATTAAAATCAAGTTCTAACATTCTCCCCCTTTTGATAATAACACTTTGTGTGCATGAAAACTCCTCCTGCAGAGAATATGTTATATGTTCTTCCCCTGTGTAGAACAGGTTATAACAAATATAGAAAAACATGTGTTCTCCCCCTGCAAAAAATATATCATAACATATATATACATATGATAAATGTTTGAAATATTTTTCTTATTAAACTTTTTATATGGTACCTGAGAGATAAACATTAAAATGGTACCAATCATTTATAAGATCAAAGCATTAACCTTTAGGAATTCAAACCCAATTTGAATTTGGTTTTCATCTGTTAGTATACATATAATTGCATGAATTATATATAGAATGTATGTATGATGCAATATAAGTATTTTTATCAACAATGCTTAAGTTTTTAGGAATTCATATGAATTTATTCTTAATTCTTTTTGAAATAATATCAGTATTTCTTTTCACAAAAAAATTATATGGATTATGATTCTTTTTACTAACATGTATAGATTTTTCACTTTGATTTAAGAATCCAAGACCATAATGATTATGTGACATCTTTTGATGTGATAACAAATCATTTAACTTTTCTTTTTCTTGATTAAATTTAGTCACATTTTTCAAAATCTCTTCATACTTTATTTTGAAACTTGATATATCTTTATTTAAAATAGTAATTCTTTCATTAAAGACAAAGTTTCCTTTTTAAGCATAACATTTTCTTTTATAAAATTCTCACTATCCTTTTTCAATGATAATATCACTTTTTTAAAATCATCTTTTTGAGAATTTATAGAAGAAATTTGAGAAACATAACATGAATTTTCTATGAAAAGTTTTTCATTTTCCTTTGACAAAGTTTTATTCTTTATCTTTTTATTCTTAAGATCATTGTATAATTCATGAAATGCATATAAGAGTTCAGTATATTGTACCTCATCTTCTTCTTGAGTCATGAAACAAATGTTGGCATGTTCAGTGGCTTCTTCTTCGTCAGAGGAAGAGGAATCACTATTTTTTCATGATGCTTGATAGTCTTTCTTCTTTTTGAACTTTTTACTCTTGAATTTATCTTTATTTTCGAGCAATAGACAATCCTTCTTCATATGACCTGTTTTATTACAATTAAAACATTTAAACTTACCTTACTTCAAGAATTTTTTGAACTTTTTTGAGAGCACTGTCATCTCCTCTTCATCGTCATCTGAATTGTCCGTATCTGAGGATGTATGGAAGGCAAGTTCTTTCTTCTTTGAGAAAGGTTGTTGTTCATCCTTCTTTTTGTCTTCCAATTGTACTTCATATGCCATTAAATTACCAATGAGGTTTTCTAATGATATAGTGGAGAGATCATTTGCTTCTTCGATTGCAGTAGTCTTCTTCTCCCAATCAGATGTGAGTGCACGAAGGATATTGCGAACTTTTTCGACTTAGGTGTATTCCTTTCTAAGGGATGCTAAGAAATTTGTTATGTCGGTGAACCTTGTAACCATTTCTGAGATGGTTTCATTCTCCTTCATTTTGAATAGTTCAAACCTGTGGACAAAAATAGAAATTTTAGATTCTTTAACCTTATTTGTACCTTCATGTGTTACCTGTAAAGTGTGCCATATTTAATTTGCAGATGTGACTATTGACACACGATTGAATTCTTCTTTGATTAAGGCACAGAATAATGCATTCATCGCTTTGGCATCAAGGTTCGCATTCTTCTTTTGATCATCACTCCAAGCGCTATAATTGGTAGTCGGTTTGGTGTACACTGCTTCTACTATATTCCATAGTTCATAGTTGAGTGATTGCAAGTAAATCTTTATTCTGCATTTTCAGTAGTTGTAGTTCGATCCATCCAATAGTGGTGGACGTTGTGTAGAATGTCCTTCTCTGAATTGTGATGAAGGAAACTCCGTTGCCATCCTTATAGGTTGTTGACTGGGTATATAGGGCTCTGATAGAGTATTCCGGGCTGGGCTCTGATACCAATTGTAGGATCTAAAATATTATGTCAATACAAATCTAAAACAAAGGATGATTAGCGTTAAATTTAAACTTGCACAAAAGGAAATTAAATCACAGAAAGTAAATCAAACGCAAACACAAGTGATTTATCCTAGTTCGGTCCTCTTAACCTACATCCAGTTCCCAAGCCATCCGCTTGAGATTTTCCTTTAATCTTTGATTTTGTACACCCAAAATCAACACCTTATACACCACTTGACAACCCCCTTTTCCAAATGTGAATAGCTCTTCTTACACCAAGAAGACAACGACGCCTTGTATAACTTCTCTTCAACCCGAAGACGCTCTTGTACAATATTTCTCTTTGAGTGATTACAATCAATCCTATAAGTCTTGAATCTGTATATGATCGTGAAAAAGGACTCTTATAGGTGGACTCTCAGAAATCTTCACTAAAGGATTAGAATTTGAGTGAAGAATTGAAAGTGAAAACAGTTTTCTGAAAGATAGAGTTTTTAAGCAGAAAACTATTGATATGAATTGGTATTTTTAGCCTAGGATAACATCCCTATTTATAGGTGAAATCTATGGTCAGTTAGGGTAGATATCAGAAAAAATTTGAATATTAAAACGTTAGATAAAACACCAGAATTCAATAACTGTACAACAGTTACAAACTACTATAAGTCGACTAGGGGTTGAGGGTTAGTCGACTAGGGTAAGCAATTTTGACTGGGTTAGTCGACTAATCAAAGGCGTAAGTCGACTACATTAAGACTGATACAAATTATAAGTTTGTAGAAACTAGAATTAGTTGACCAGCAGAGTTTATAAGTCAACTATAACTTGTATTAGTTGACTAATAATATTGATAAGTCGGCTAACAATCCTATTAGTCTACTAATAGTAAGGGTCAAGTCTACTAATAGGAAAGGTCAAGTCTACTAATAGGACTATTTTGTGTGTGATCAAGGCTTTTAACAGACTAATAAACATTACAATACACATCCATAGTCATTATCTTTGAGATGTCTTGAGCATGTAGAAGCATGCAGAACTCTTGTATAAGCTTGTGAGATAGAGCTTCAATGAAATAGCTTCACAAATGTATCATCAAAATCAAGTTTCAACATTCATCATTGTATATCTCCTTGTATTATCGCAATTGCGCCTATCGTTGATGTAATATTCTTGTAATATTGTATCACATCCTGTAATAACTTTGTAATTATACTCATATGTTGGAATGCATAATGCACCATGTGCTTCCGTATTCTGATACTTGCATGTATTGATACTTAGCGTATATATGTGAGGGTATTTTCGACGTATGTATATACATCGTAGTAACATCTTCGTACCCGCCGGGGCCGGGGCATTACATTCATCATTATCTATATTCATTTTGAATTTATCTTTAGCACCTTAGTAGTGAATTTGTATTTTTCTTGTATTTTGGTTAAACAAATTAATTCTCAATGTCATATCATCATGAGTTTGAGAGGGGATGCTAAAATAATAATACTTAAAGTGTAACACAAGAAATGACATTACTGTAATCCTGTGTTTATTTCTTATCTATATAAAAGAAAGGCTAATCCCCATCTAGAGAAAGCCATCAAGCCATCTATTTTCTCCAAACTAACATATATTATAAATTATTTCATACAGTAGAACAGAATCAGTCTTAAGATTGAGGGTTTATGCCAACAGAGCTCAAAACCTTTAAGCAATATTAAGAGCAACAACATTGAGTGTCCGGGTTTCGAGGACCTACTGGTGTGCATTGGCCAACATTAAATCCGCGATTAATGCAAGATTTAGCAGTCTTTGTTACTACTGCAGGGACCTGACATGCAATAGCTCGAGTCTTCCTCTTCCACATTTGTTGCATCAACAAACACCAAAAAAGGAAAAAGAGAGAGAAATTAAAAGTAATGTAAGAAATTAATTAAATGAACTCTTAACAATTTGTCTAAAGATGAGATATATACATACATGATGATGCTGAAAACAAGAACATGAGCACAAGGGCATTTGAGAGCTTGTTGGTGGAGGTCTTAAGTGTCATTTCTCATCGGTCACCAATCTCTTTTTGAGTTTCTTGATTTTGACGTGTTGAAAATTGATCAAAATTCTTAAAATTTATTGGCATTCTTGCATGTTGGTATGGATATGTGTGTTAACTAGACTTCAGATATGAAAATAAGCGAGACTTGGGAGGATGTATTAATTGGTTAAATATAGAAGATTCGGAGGATGTATTAATCTGTTGAATATAGAAGATTCATTGTTGGAATGGATCATGATCTAGAATTAAGATATGCAAATAATGTAGAGTTGGGAGGATGTATTAATTTGTTTAATACAGAAGATTCACTTTTGGAATGGATCATGATCTAGATTTAAGATATGCAAGTAAGCTAGAGTTGGGAGGATGCGTTAATCTGTTGAATATAGAAGATTCACTGTAGGAATGGATCATGATCTAGACTTAAGATATGCAAATTAAAAGAACAACTTTGAGGTTCTAGTAATTAAACATATAACAATAAGCAATAATTTGACACTTATGGATCTAGATGAGTGAAAGAAATAGTGTAAATAGATGTAGATGCTTGAGAGAGAGAGAGAGAGAGAGAGAGAGAGAGAGAGAGAGAGAGATTTGAATATTTAAAATTTCCCAATCTTAAAAGCTTAACGCTCAAAATTTTTCTCTATAGAATTTTCAGATGTAGATTACAATATGCTTAAAAATTTACAAGTTTATAGAAGAGTGAACCAATGTACATTCACAAATGCAAAAATATAAGATTACTATTGTTGCGCCCTTCGGATGAATACCAACGACACGCCAATCACCAAGATCGCGTTCCAACACCGAGTCAATCACAAACCAATTAGCACGAACACAAACCAAAGAGAAAAAGCAAGAGTAAATGATTTAACAAGTTTCGACAACTAGCCTCCGTCCTTGGCGCAGAAGGAAGAAGATCTTATTCAACCAATAGAGTTACAAGGGTTACAAAGTGATCCGAAGATTCAACTAGAGAAACTACGCACTAAGCCGTAGACATCTCACAAACAAACTTACATAGAACTCTCAATACAATTCACCTCTCAAGGTTACAAAGTAGGATACAATGCCACTCAATATATAGGCAGAGAACCCACAAAGAAAAGAAAATCAAAAACTCTAAAATCGGATAAAAAACGAAGTCATAATCTTATTTGAAAACTACTCAGAACTCGCAACTATCAACAGCTCTAAGGGCATGTCGACAGACTGAAAAACCCAACTCTCGAGTTGAACCACTGTCGATAGCTCTAGTTGCGTCTGTCGACAGAATGAGCCCTCCAATGGCTGTCAACAGATTGTCAAACACGCAGTCTGGCATATTCACGTACATGCTGTCGACAAAACTAGGGCATGTCGACAGCTCCTTCTACTGTTTCTTACTTCTGCTGCTGTTGTGCACCTCGTGCACATCTGTAGTGGTCAAAAATTGACCCTCAGCAAGATGCTGACGCGTGTCCAAGGAACCAACTTTCTCTTTTGAAGTTTTCATAACAATCAACTGCTTCCATCATATTGGACCCTCCCGAGAGCATCCACAGTTCTCAGTATCACTCCAGGCCAAATCTAAGTCAACCTCCAAAGCCCCCCCACCCAGAGCCATTACGAAGCAAACACCCCATTCTAGAGGCATCGCCTTCTAGACTCACCTGCAATACAACATCTTTGATTTCACCAGAAAATCCCTAGTAACAACCACTGAGATCTCCTCCTGCAATTACGTCGCCTCTCCTATCCCACGTTGGAGACATGTAACACCCAAGCTTTCAAGATTGACAGTTATGGATAATGACAAAATTTCATGCTTGCAATCTCAACCTTCATGCCAGCAATCACAACCGTTATAACAAATCTGCACATGAAGATCGTGCAGCTACACACATCTCACCACAGCTCCATTTACTTGGGGGACATTTCAGTACAAATAAATCTTCTTCTTCAGTGAGAAGGGGACTTTGTAGGGCCTTCCATCCAATCATAACTCAAAGAAATACCAATATGTACATGTAATTCCTGCAAATTGGCGAGTTATAGTGAATTTTTCTCCTCCCATGATTTTTTCTGAATTGGGTTTTCATGTAAAAATATTATGTCTCCATCTATTGTTTGTGTAGTGTTTGTTATTTTGCACTTATAACTTAAACATATACTATTGCTTGTGGTGTGGATTGACCATCTGATCACTTATAACGAAAAATCTCCATAACAAAATGGTGTTTTCTTTGAGATCTGAGTCCTTACACTCAAGATCTCTCACCTAAAAATCTATAAAACCTTTCTCAACAAGCCTCTTTCAGATCGATCATGGCCCCAAGAAAGTGAGCCGTCAATGGCGCAACATCCAAAGGTAAGGCCATCAGAACCACTGGGGGCACGATTCCTTCACCATCTAATGATTGGCTATACACTACCGAGAACACTGACTCTTTCTCGCCTTAGGGAACAACCGCCAATGTCCAACTACCTCAGCGGCACGAATACTAGCTCCTACAGATGTTCTCTGACATGAAAGAGCAGATGAAGGAACAACAAGCTCAATCAAATCATGATCGGGAGCAGGCAGCTCTCCACCGCGAGAGTGTCATCTGTGAGCAGGTGGTATTGAGGCGGCTCAACGACCAACTCCAGACTCAAATCACTGCCCTTAAGAATAATCAGTCATCAACACAGTCAGAAAGCGAAACTGAAGTCAATGGATCTCCCGACCACTGAGTCCTCGAGCAACTCATTCAGAGATATATCGCTGAAGCCATGCTGCAAAGCCACTCAAAGCTTTCAGTTGCCAAAATTTCTGACTCCCCCCTCTCTGTAGACATCCTGGATGCGAGTTCTCGAAGAAGTTTTCAACTCCAGCCTTCGACTACTACTCCAAGTGAGCGATCCCATCCAGCACATCAGGCATTTTCGAGATAAGACGGTGATCTATTCCCACAACGATCCACTCTTGTGTAGCAACTTTTCCTCTAGTCTGAAAGGTGTGTCATCAGATTGGTTCTACTCTCTCCCGCCTTACTCTCTCCACAATTTTGAAGATATAGCCAAGGCGTCCTTCACTTTTAATAATATATAAAAAAGAAAAGAAACCATATGCTATGTTAGTGAAAGCCTTCCCCACACTTATCTCATGCATTGTCCTCAATGTATGAATCAATGCACATATGGATGAAAAAGAGAGAGGGAATGAAAGAAGTAACCTCATGGTGGTAGTTCTGGTGGTGGTCTGATTCATGCAAGCTATGTTGCCAATCTAATGACTGTGGTGTTCGAAGAAACCCTCTTTTGACCTCTAACCTATTAACATTGTTATTTTCCCCAGTTACCCCCAGAGGACGAGTTTTATCTCGTGAGGATTTTCAGTGAATTACATCCACAAATTCCATAAAAGAAATAAAAACAAAGTGTTAGTATTTTTTAAAACACATTTTGAAAGAGAGAAAATATTACAAAATTTTGATTGAAAAAAATTGAGAATATAAAATTTGTTATCTAAAAGTAGAAGTAGTTCTCTAGTTTCTTGCAATTTAATCACAATAGCAAGTGGCTATGAGGGTCGTGATCAACAAGGAGGGATGCTATGCAAGCTTTAAATCACTAAGTTGTTCTTTTTTTGTTTTGCAAAAATAAAAAGAAAACTATGTTAACTTAGAAGAAGTAGGAAGAAGAAATAAAAAGAAAATGTTTGTTTTTTTTATTTTTTTTAAAAGAGAATTAAAAAGAAAGAAAATTCATCAATAAAATCTACTACGTATTCTAACAAGATTACTTAGCTCTTCAGATGATTGTCTAACTATAGATCTTTGGTGATAGTTTACCTTGAATTGAAGGCAATCAACGTATAATCCATAAGAAAAACCCGATTCCCGTCCACATTATGTCATCAAAACTCAAAGAGAAAGCTTGAATTAATACAGAAAAAGAAGGAATCCATCATCATGAGCTATCGATGGCACTCGCAATAGCAAGGCTACTCAGATGCTATAAGATTCAGATGGATTTAAAAATCAAAAGAGAAGAAAGTAATCTAGAAGGTTAATTACTTAAATTACAAAGAAAAATACACAAGAATAATATTCAGATGCTATAAGATTCATATGGATTTAAAAATCAAAAGAGAAGAAAGTAATCTAGAAGGTTAATAAACTTAAACTACAAAGAAAAATACACAAGAATAATATAAAAGCAATTTTTGATTAAATAAATAAATAAGAGAAAAGAAGAACTTACATCAATTGTCACCCTTGAATCCTCTCTCTCTCTCTCTCTCTGAATCTCTCTTTAATCTAAATTACAAAGAAATACACAATAAAAGAAAATTTTAAACTAAACTAATCGAAAACCCTAATTTTGATCTCGTTGGGGATATCTTTTTGCCTCTGCCTCAAATAGGGTATTTAAAAGAGAACTCACAGGGATCTATGGAATCGAAGCCACACATCAGAATATGAAGCCAACAGCCTAGATACTGCCGCTTTTCCGTGACAATCTAGGAGAAAACGTGGCAGGTGAGTCATCAATGACTCACAATTTTTTGCTGTAATTTTGTCTCGCCCAGTCATCTAAAGGTATATTTTTAAATTTTGATTTGGACTGTGAATATTCTGAGAATATTTTTTTCTTCTCTTGACTTGAAAAATAATTGATTTTGACTCTAAATTTAATTAGGCTTCTTTAAGCTTTTTGAGATTTTCTTCTCCTTAATTAATTTGCACACTAATAAACAAAGAGAAAGTTAAATAGCAGAGTTTTATTTAAAATAAATATGAGAATATAGTGTAAAATATGCAAAATTGATGAGTAATTAGACTCCCACACCTATCTTTTGCTCTCCCTCGAGTAAAACAAATGAAAAGAAAAATTAAACTAACCTACCTCACTTTTGTCAGAATCACGGTTGCACTTAGTACGTGCAACAAGCCGTTAAACCTCTAAGTTACCTCTAGAGGAAGAGTTTTGTCTCGTGAGAGTTTTCAATAAATTGCACCCACAAAATTCATAAAGAAAGAAGTGTTAGTATTTTCAAAAACGCATTTTGAAGGAGAGAAAATATTTGACAGATTTTGCAAAAAAAATTAAGCAATTTATAAGTCATAAGTTTACCAAATTATTCATTCCTAAACTTAGTCTTGATGCAAAAATTTATAATCATTAAAGGTAAAGATTTGAATTGAATTTCTCATTTAGTTTATTATTTTACCCTAAATCATATACATCTTTGTGAACCTGAATGTTTTGACTAAGGATTCTTTAACTCTAACTCTTATACCTTATTTTTTATTTTATGGCGGTAATATCTCTTAATTCTATTAGGCTTTCTAATTCGCTCATATAATGAGCTTAGGCCGGTGAATCCCAAACCGGACGTTTTAGGGCACCGGGTGAGAAAATAGCCCTAGGATTTTAAGGACTCAAGCAAATAATGCCACAAAACTAAAGATTTTATTTAGTGATATTAATCACTTTTAGGCATGAATACTTATGCTTTATGATGCATGAAGACCCAGCTTAATCAAAATTTTTTTGATATATATATATATATATAATATTTTAAAGCAATTTTTTTATTAAGGCACAAGTCTTTGTTTTGAATCCTAAGTGTGTAAGTGCATGTGTAAAGTACATATTTATCAAGATAAAAATCAAGACTAAATTACGTTTTCAATTTTCCTCCTAATTGTAGAAATCAAACAAATAATCTTATTTTGACCAAGTATTAAGAAATCCTAATTATGATCCTCCTATTTGTTAAGATTAACTTAATGTCTTACAAAAAATAGATCAAAATGTTGTTTCCCTTTTCAATTTTTTTTATAACATATAAAAAAGAAAAGAAAACATATTGTTGGCTCAAAAGCCATTTGCCCGAGTTTTGATGATAACAAAACATATATAGTTATGTTTCTAACAATTTTGTTTAACTAAGTTTCAGATTAATTCATTGTTGCATTTTGACTTCTCCATAAGACTCACACGTTTAGAAACCATGGACATGTCAATTCAAGAGTCTAAGCACTTAGATGAGCTCAAGGATCAAGATTGCAAGTGAAGATTTTATACAAGATTTGTATTTTGTTTTTTATTTTAGATAGGATTTAAGTCTTTGTTAAAACCAAGATGATATGAGTTGAAACTTTTTGAGATTGTATAGTGAAAATAACTTGTAAAGATGTAAAGGAATGCTCAAGTTAAAAATCAAAGATGTGAAATTTTGGTTCAATTTAAAATTTTCTAAAGAAAGGAATTTTGATCACTTAAACTTAATCTTGGATGATAAAAACTTGTTGTAAACTGCTAGTCCCTCTATTTATAGGGTATGAAAACTTAAAGAAAAAGCCCAGAAATCCATTGGGATGTGACTCAGAAAAAGTCACATTAGAAAACTAGCCATTTGGAAAATTCAGAAAAAAACTATTTTGGACCAGCCGGTCGACCGCCAACGGTCGGATTTCTGACAGTTGGGGTTAGTGGTCAACCGTTTAACCCAAACAGAGAACTAAGCTCTCTGACGGTCGACCGGTTGGTCGACCATGCCGAACAGCGACTAGAGGTCTCATAGTCGGTCGATCGGTCACTCGACCGAAGTGCACACAAAAGCACTAAGGAAAATTTTGTGTATGTCGGTCGACCGCTCGGTCGATCAACAGGGCAACTTTGCTCTGTCTGCAATCGATCGGTCGATCGATCAACCTTGGCCAAAGTCACATTTTAAAGATCATTTGAAGTCTAATAATTTTTTGACAAAATATATTTTGACTACAATCACAAAATAAAGTTCTTATATCATAGTAAGTCCAGTATGTGCTCAGAGATCATTACAAAACTAAGTTAGAACTATATTTTGTAAAAATCACTTTTCTAAAACTTTTCTAAAAAGAAAACAAATTTTTCGAAACTCGTTTTTGAAAACGAAAAAGAGAAACGTGTTGAACTATTTCCAAAAACTCTTGGAGATAGGAATGAAACGTGCGCGCGCGCGCGCGTGTCAATCTCAAGAGCTATCACCCTATATCATCTTAGTTTTAACAAAGACTATAAATCCTATCTAAAATACAAAAATAAAATACAAATATTGTATAAAGTCTTCATTTGCAATCTTGATCCTTGAGCTCATCTATGAGCTTAGGCTCGTGAATCGACATGTTCATGCCTTCTAAACGTGTGAGTCTTGTGGAGAAGTTAAGATGCAACAATGAATTAACCTAAAATTTAGTTAAATAAAATTGTTAGAAACATAACTACATATGTTTTGTTATCATCAAAACTCAAGCAAATGGTCTTTGGGCCAACAATCTCTCCCTTTTTGATGATGACAAAACATATAGAGTTATTACAAATAATTTGAAAGGAGACTTCAAGCGAAGTTCTCCCTAAATACATGCATATACCTAATATAGCATATAAGAAAGATGCATCAACTATAACATATGAACATGATATTAAAAAGTAAGTTTTATGCAACACATTTATGCATACAAAGAATATAGAAATATGAAAAAGTATGCAAAAACGGTTTCCTCCAACCATCCAATGCCGCTAACCTCTAAAACATGTGGTAGATAGATGGTATACAATAGGATACTCAAAATCAAAAGCACCACATACCACACAATGACAACAGATTTGTATATCTCACATATAGATCAAAACCAATCAACAAACGGAGATACATATCTCACCAACAAAAGAAAGATGATATCATAAAAGAAACAATCCATATCAACAATATAAGTTCCATGTCATAACAAAATAGGAGCTACATGTGTCCAAACAAACTACATGTTCAAATAACAAAATATATGTCCAAAACAAAAAAGTACCAAATACATAAAAATATAAAAACATGAAAGCAACCCTGCCCTAGATAACTCCAATCCAATCACTCTCCCCTTTTTGTCAGCATCACAAAAGAAGTTCAATCTTTCTGAAAATTTGGATCTTCAGGAGAAGCCGGTGCATCAGATGGAGCTGGAGGAGGAACCCACAGATCAAATGGAGGACCCATAGATGAAAGACGCTGCGCGTAGCCGCTCGAAAGTGGAACATGCCATGCCTGCCTACCATAACTCTCATCAACACATGTCTGAAGGTAACAGATGGAAGAGCAGATATACGTCAAGTCATTCTGAAATCCTTATTGTATCTCTTCCTGACGAGCTGACATCGTCTCAAGCTGAGTAGTCATCATTAGAAAGTGTTCTTGAAATTGAGCTGAGAGTGCAGCAAAGAGATCTACAGAAGTGGAGGAGGATCCAGGAACAACAAGTCGAATAATAGGAGGGGGTTGAGGAACAGAAGCATGTTCCCTTACATGTATCCTCTTCAGAAGTGTGCTGTTGATGCCAATGGAGGGTGCAATGGACCTTTCTCTCGATAGGTCAAATTTTAGCTGTTTGAGGAGACGGACGATGAGCATCCCAAAAGGCAAGTGCCTATTTGGAATTAACAGATGTTCTGAAAGCATGAAGTCAATGATGAGTTTGGGATATTGACTCTAATGTCTTTCAGAAGGCAATAGATAGAAGAGGTACAGATCCCCGGGCGTGACTTCCTGATTTTGGCAGGAGATTATAGAACACGATTTTAGCCAAGACTTGGGCGGTGATAGTGTAGTATTTCACCTCCTCATTCCTTGCCAAAGTCGGGCTCTTATCGCCATGAAGCAATAGAGAGGCGGTGAGAGAAGTCTCACCGTCCGGGTACTTCAAAACATGATGATCTACATTATGAATATCTACACCCTCACAGGGGAGGTGTAGTAGATGAGCAAATTTATTCATATAGATATTAATATCCTTACTCATGACTCTAGATCTGATATGATTATTATGGAAGGACAGATTAGAGTAAAAGTAGTGAACTAGTTTAGGGTAAACAGGTTCTTTAATGGTGACAAAATATTTTAAGGAGCTAGTACTTAAGATATGTGCAAGATTTAGGTGTTCAAAGTCAGCAAGAACCACCATACGACTAAAATTACACTCTTGTTGCGAATTATAGAGAGTTCGTGAGATATATTTTGTGAAACAAAAGGATTTGTGAAAGTTTCAGGTTGTTTGCCTTTTTCAGTTATTGATTTCTTAGACATGATGATGAAATGATCATGAAGAACACAAATTAATGCACGATTTGAGAGAATTTGAAAAACAAAATAGAAATAAGGAAATTTTGAGAAAATTAAGGGTTTTTACCTGAAAATTTTAAGAATTTCTCCTCAAATTGAAGAAACCTAAAGTTAAGAATCAAGATCTAAGAGTTTTTGCGGCTCAATTTGAGAAATAGAGAGGATTTGAGAGAGATTAGAGGAAGGAGAATGGGAAAGAAGAGATAGAACGATGGTTAAAGAAGAGAGAATGAGAGATAAAAGAAGGATCTAGGGTTTTAAACAGGTCAAACATAGCCTAGACCCGACTTATGGTGGACCGATTGGTCGACTGGGTTTACTCGAGACCAAGTGGGTTACAGACGGTCGACCGGGTTAAGGCCGAAAACAAAAAAAATATATTATAGCAGGCTTTATCGATCGACCGATCGGTCGACCGGCCTTATTTCAGGCCAAGTCAGTTGACCAGTCGGTCGACCAGAACAACCCTAAAAATAGATTTTAGACAATTTAAAAATAGGGTTTTAAAAATACTTTTACCTAGAATATTTTCATAGATAATAATAGAGATATAGGTCCACACATCTTATAGGCATGGTATACACATAAAATTTGATATCAACATATATTTTAACATGTTTAAAAATAAATTTTGTATTAATTAACTAGTGAGCCTTTGTGATCAAGAAGAAGATAACATTTTCTTGTATTTTCGAAGTTGTAGAGGTTGCGGCCTCGAGTGAGCTTGTGAGCACTATTGTAGGTGTTGTGGCACTAAAAGAGAGACTTGCAGGTCTGTTGAGTTCTTGCGAGAACTTGTAAGGATTGTTAATCACGCGGGATTGCAATAATGGAAATCTTTCATTGCGGTGAAGGAGGGGACGTAGAGCGGTGACTCGAACCTCAACACATCATTGCATTTGTGATTGCTCTCTTTATCTCTTAACTCAACTCTCTCTACTCTTGCATGTTAAAATTGTTCATCTTATTGCAAGTATATTTAGTGTTGTGATTGTTTATTTCTAGTTGCTAGTAATAGTTTTTAAATTTCGCATTGTTGTTCATAAACCTATAGCCATCACTTATTCACCACCCTCTAGGTGATTTACACCTATGTTACATTAGTGAAATCCTCATCCGCATCTATCACATGCATTATCTTCAATGTATGAATGAATGCATATATGCATGAAAAAAAAGAAAGATAAGGAAAGATGTTACTTTATGATAGTGGTTTCGGTGGTGGTCTGATTGGTGCAAGCATTGCTGCCCGATCTAATGAATGTGGTATTCAAAGGAACCCACCTTTGATCTCTATCCTATTAACATTGTTATTATCCTCAAGTTGAATAGGATCATTTGGGATCCTATCATGAAATTTATCCCGATTAAATGACCAATCTTGGTAAACCATCTCAGAGTTAGATTGTTCAACATCTTGATCCAATAAAGGAATGTGATTTGGTGAAACGGTGTAATATCCCTAGTTTAAAGTACCGTATTTTTCTTAGTATTATTTCATTTTAATGATTATCTTATTAATATTCTTTGATATTAGTAGTATTATTATTCTTTGTTTTTATTTCTGTTCCTAAACTCCATTTACCTATTACCCATTTCATAAATCCAAACCCGTTTACCATGATCCAAACCAATTACCCCAAATCAAATCCTAATCTCAACAACTCATAATCTAAATCTTAACTAATCCTATCTACTAAATCCCAACTAATCCTATATCCTATCAAATCCTAACAACACAATCTAATCCCAACAAATCCCAAAACTAATCCTATCATCAGCCGCCCAACCCCTCCACTGCTGCTGCACCTCCACCCTTAACAGCCCAGGCCGCCAGCAATGCCAGGCCGACGTCCTCCACCATGGCAGGACCCCGGCAGCGCAGCCACGGCAATGGGAGCCAGCCCACCTTCGTCTCTCTTCCAGCCACTCCAACCCATGGCCGCCACCACCACCTCCCCTCTCCATTGGCGCGCCCAGCACCCGGATCTCCCCTTACCGCACTTCAGGGCAGCGTAGCCTGCAGCAGACCACCAGAGCTCCTCCAGCCTAGGCCGCCTCCTCTCTTTAAGCCGGAGATCCCACCTCCCTCCAACAACGGATCCAGCAACCCATGATCCTCCTCTCCTGTTGGCGCACACCACCAGTAACCGAATCCAGCAACCGCGGCAACACACCTCCTCCAGGCCGAGCTTCCTCTTTGTTGCCCTGCCGCACCTGTCCACCCTTCACCAGCGCTCAACAGCCCTGGGCTCCACCCTCCTCGGCCTCCGGCAACGCATCAGCGAACCACAGCAGCAACAGCCGGCCTTGGCTGCTCCTTTACAGCGGCAGCAGCAGGCCGTGAGCACCTGTTCCTCCCCCTTGGCTGCGCAACCACAGCAGCAACCCGCAGCAGCAGTGTCCAGCAGCTCTTCCTCCTCGCGTACAGCCCCAAGCCCTTCTCGGCCTCCACGAGCGCGCGCCAGCAGCACTGAATCATGTCCTTCCTAGAGCATTCTCTCTGAGGGAATCATGCTCCAACAATGTAGCGGAATATAATGCTCTACTCATTGGCCTTCAGCTCACCCACGGAATAGGGGTACGCTACCTCGAAGCTTATGGCGATTCAAAACTGATTATCAATCAGGTTAAGGGTGAATATGAGGTCCGTCATGAAGACTTAGTGCCTTATTACCACACAGTCATCGGGTTGGCTAATCTATTTGAAGGTTTCTATATCGGGCATGTGTCTCGATCTCAAAATACCAAGGCAGATGCTCTTGCTGCATTAGCAACAACATTAGCCTTGTTGGTCGACACCGAGTATCACCTCACAGTGGCGAATCGACACCTTGTCTGCTCTAAACATATGTTAAGAACTAGAGAGGTCTATAATATCTCGACGAATCTTGAGCCGAGAGATTGGCGATTCTCTCTCATCGACTATGCTCTACATGGTCTGCTGCCAGACGATCCTAAAGAGGCGACATCTATCAGACGAAGGTCTCTCCGTTTCTACTACGATCCAACTTTGAAGACACTTTACCGTTGTTCATATGACGGCGTTCTCCTCCGTTGCCTTTCTAATTCGGAGGCACAGAAGTGCTTAAAGAAGCACATGACGGCATTTGCGGAGCTCATCAGCCAGGTCCAAAACTTAAAGACAGATTGCATAGGCTTGGATACTATTGGCCAACCATGATAGCCGATGCCATCCAATATGCACGGAGGTGTAAAGCGTGCCAGATTCATGCGGACTTCATACACTAGCCCTCAGAGTTGCTCCACCCGACTGTTGCTTCATGGCCATTTGAAGCATGGGGATCGATGTCGTAGGGCCAATCAGCCCCTCTTCGATAAGAGGTCACCGGTTTATCTTGGCAATAACCGATTACTTTTCAAAGTGGGCAGAAGCCATACCACTAGTTGAAGTCAAAACCTCTAACGTGGTTAATTTCATCAAACACCATGTCATCCATTGATTTGGTGTTCCTAGGCGGATCATCCATGATAACGGTCCCTAATTCATAAGCCAGGTATTCTATCGGTTCTGCGATAAATACCGAATTCAGAATGTGGCTTCAACTGCCTATAATCCCGCCGCTATTGGCTTGGCTTAAGCATTAACAAAACGATCATCAAGCTACTTAAGAAGTTCGTCTCCTCGAATAAGCGAGATTGGAACGAAAAGCTTGGTGAATGTCTTTGGGCCTACTGAACCACGGTTCGAATACCGACAGGCAATACGCCTTTTTCCCTGGTGTATGGGTGTGAAGCGGTCATCCCGTTAGAAATCCAAATGTCGTCGTTGCGAGTCGCTTTAACGACTAAGATCACATCAGAAGACAATGATCGGTTGCGTCTTCAAGAGCTCGAAGCCCTAGATGAGAAGCGATATCAAGCTCAACAACACATCGAGTTGTATCAAGCTCGAATCTCAAAAGCCTTCAATAAAAAGGTCAAGCAAAGAGTCTTCCAGAAAGGAGATTTGGTTTTAGCCGTCAGACGACCGATGATTATGACGCACAAGACCAAAGGCAAATTTCAGCCTAAATGGGAAGGACCGTTTGTAATAGAAACAGTCTATTCAAACAGAGCATACCGTCTTATGACTTCAGACGGCGACTTACTCATGATGCCGATCAATGGCAAGTTCTTAAAAAAGTATTATCCTTGATTAAGGATCCTTACCTCTGATCAAGACCTTCATATCCAAGGTACATGCAAAGAGAGCCTTTCTCTTCCTCCAAGCGAGATCATACAACCATAAACCAATAGGAACCTGGTCATACACTGGTTGTCCCAAAGGAGAATCAAGGTTACACATACGCTAACCAAATGATCCAACACCTTTAATGGTTAAGGATAGAGGAAAATGTTGGCCTTTAAGTCCAACATGATTCCTCGATAACTCATCATGCTGAGGGGAATAGCATGGCTAGCCCGACTCAAACGGTAGTTGGTAAGGCATATCAAACCCATTGACAGCTGGGGATTTGCTAAAAATCCTAAGGGACCTATTCCCATTTGATTCCCTCTCCAAAATCACTTACCAATTCTCACCCATAGAATGGTAAGACCACATATACAAATCTCTCCATTTCGCTGTTACGTTAACACTAAACCTATGACAGTGGTTTCCTCATTTCTCCCCGTGAAAACGAGACCTTTTCCTAAATTCCATCATCAACCTTGAGCTTGGTAGCGTCTCAATCAGTTATGTCATTGCGACCTCTGAACTGACAGACAGCCAAGTCTCAATTTCGAGCTTGTTGACATTTACAAAAGACAAGTCTCAACCTGAGCCTGTTGACATTTACAAAAGACAGGTCTCGATACTTATTGACATTTATAAAAGATAAGTATCACCAACCTTGAGCTTGGTAGCGTCTCAATCAGTTATGTCATTGCGACCTCTGAACTGGCAGACAGTCAAGTCTCAATTTCGAGCTTGTTGACATTTACAAAGGACAAGTCTCAACCTTGAGCCTGTTGACATTTACAAAAGACAGGCCTCGATACTTATTGACATTTACAAAAGATAAGTATCACCAACCTCGAGCTTGGTAGCGTCTCAATCAGTTATGTCATTGCGACCTCTGAACTGGCAGACAGCCAAGTCTCAATTTTGAGCTTGTTGTCATTTACAAAAGATAAGTCTCAACCCTGAGCCTGTTGACATTTACAAAAGACTGGTCTTGATACTTATTGACATTTATAAAAGATAAGTATCACCAACCTTGAGCTTAGTAGCGTCTCAATCAGTTATGTCATTGCGACCTCTGAACTGGCAGACAGCCAAGTCTCAATTTTGAGCTTGTTGACATTTATAAAAGACAAGACTCAACCCTGAGCCTGTTGATATTTACAAAAGATAGGTCTCGATACTTATTGACATTTATAAAAGATAAGTATCACCAACCTCGAGCTTGGTAGCGTCTCAATCAGTTATGTCATTGCGACCTCTGAACTGGCAGACAGCCAAGTCTCAATTTCGAGCTTGTTGACATTTATAAAAGACAAGTCTCAACCCTGAGCCTGTTGACATTTACAAAAGACAGGTCTCGATACTTATTGACATTTATAAAAGATAAGTATCACCAACCTTGAGCTTGGTAGTGTCTCAATCAGTTATGTCATTGCGACCTCCGAACTGGCAGACAGCCAAGTCTCAATTTCGAGCTTGTTGACATTTACAAAAGATAAGTATCACCTTTCAGTCTGACAAGGACTATTTTGAGCTTGGTGGCCTCTCAACCGGTTACGTCATTGCGACCTCTAAACCGGCCGATAGCCAAGTCTCACTTTTTAGTCCGACAAGGACTACTTCGAGCATGGTGGCTTCTCAACCGGTTACGTCATTGCGACCTCTGAACCGGCAGATAGCCAAGTCTCTTTATTCAGTCCGGTAAGGACTATTTTCTCAAATGGCTGCAAGACAACTCGGCAGATAAAACAAGTTGGAGATTCGACAGGAAGTCAAAACAAAATTATTTTTATTGAGTCCGAGAAGAAGCGATACATGAAGGTACATATGTTACAAGCTATGAGCGTGCGTCATAAGATCTGATCCGCTCTTCAAGAAAGGCCAGCCTTGTCTTCTTATCATCAGCAGCCTGGACAAGCGCCTGCAATCTTAGCTCAGCCTTATTAAAACTCGTCGTCTGAGCCAAGCGAGCTTCAACCTCAATCAAGATTGCCCTCTGAGCTGACTCCACCCGCGAGAGTTCATCACTCTGAGTCATAAGCTGCTCAAGCCGTGCAGTCTCTTCAAAACGCACTGGTTTAGCCTTGGATAATAGAATATTAGCCTTCCTAATCATCTCCTTGGATTTTTCAATTTTATCTTTAGCGTCAAGAAGTGCACTGTTAGAAGCATCTATGGCGTCCCCGAGCTCTACCTTCCTTGTTTCCAAGGACTTCAAGTCAGAAGAAATGGCCTTAGCAGCTTCCTGAGCAGCAAGATGGGCTTCATGCATCTGAGCGATAAGGTGTGCAAGCTGCTCATTAACCGAAGACTCCAGGCCGAATGGTTAAGACGGTGCCATTCGTTTACATCCCTCTCAAGTTGGTCCACCAGAAGTTCTAATGCAGCGGCTTGGTTATCCCCTCCAAAGTCCCGGATATTCTCAATATTTCGAGAGAGGACTACCTTTAGAGCAGAGAACGAGGTAGTCGAGCCTTTCAAAATCAAATTGATGGACCGCCTCAAGCCCTTAAAAAGTTGTCGACTATTTCAGCTACAAATTCATTTTCAGGCTCAGCTACTCCTGGCAGACGGGCAGCCCCTGAAAATTCCACCGGCTTTATTGACATTACTGTGGAAGGAATAGTGGAAACACTAACTGCAGCAGCATGGCAGGTCATCGGTGATCTTGGCGGAGTCCTCATTGAAACCAATACACTAGCCACAACCGAGGTAGGACTAGTGACCATTTCCTGGACAGCAGGCTCAACCACCAGCGTTGGGGAAGTAGGACTAGTAATCACCCTCAGCTCTGCACCTGGCAAAACTGATGGCACCTCACTCGTTGATATAGTTGGGAGTGAAGTCGCCTCCGTGACTACCGTCCCTTCAACCTCTGTTTCTCTGGCTGGCTCAGGCCGATAAGAGGGTAGGTCACCATACAAAATATCCAACTCAGCAGCATCCGCCGCGGTCGAAGTGCTCATGTCACCCCTGGATCCCTCAGGAAGACAGGTGGGCTCTCTTGAAGTTGACGCACCCAGAGGCGGAACACCTGCAACAAGACTGTGTTTAGGCAGGACACAACAAGTAACAAGAGTCAAAAGGGTCAAAATCATACCAAAAGATAATGTCGCCTCAATTGTCTTGGCGGCTACACTAGTCTCTACGGGCTCCATCGGAAAATCTTTGGCCGAGTCAACACGAATGGTCAGCCCGCCTTTGCTTGCCGAACCCTCCGTAGTCCACTCAAAGGAGCTAGAAGCTTCAGAACTTCCTTTCGAAGTCCCGGCGCCCGAAGGACCAACATCAGCCGCGTTATCTCCGGATCCTTCTGAGACGGTGAAATAGCCAGCCTCATCACCCTCCTTATAAGTAAACAAGGGATCATAATGTTCCCTTGTTCTCCAATAGCTTCAGCTCTCGGGCTTCTCACCGCCATGGTACCTGAGTCACAAAGCAAATAATAAGTTTTCCCGAATATATAAAAAGGTGTGTTACAGGGACGAAGTGATCATACTCGGGTCCGGAGCGACTTCGCCGGTAGTCGGTCTGGGAACCGACGATTCAACTACTAATGCGACAGGAGGAGAAGTGCCACAGAAGGTTCGCCCTCTACAACAACTGTAGGAGCTTAGCGACTGGGCTTCTTCACCAACTGCTTCCTACGAGACCCACCTGTCCGTTTGCGCTTGAGAGAAACGTCGGGATCCTCCTCCTCTACCTCTTCTACATGTCTTGAGGGAGCTATCCCTATCACACCAGAACCAGCTGTTTGAGTCTCGGCATATGTCTCGCTTCGAAGCGAGGACTTTCCGCATCCGAAGCTTCGCTGTCATCAACAGCAACGAATTCTTCTATGCCCGAGACGCGAACCCTCTTACTTTCCTTTTTCTCAGAGACCTTCCGCTTTAGCCGCTGACAAATTAACTTCACACCAGAATTGTTAACAGTGAATCCGAGGGGTGTGGAGTTGGAAGTTGCATATCACTGGCAGAAGCTCAGGGTCATTAGAAGGTCAGGAGTCCTCAACGGCATACGCAGCCGCACCTCGGTACAGCGTGCAATGAAGAATCGCCAAGCACGGACTCCATCAATGAGGCTCCCCATGAAAGCCAGATTGAGATTTGGGTTGCCCACGTACAGTTGGTCATATCCAAACTGTCGAGCAAACTGACTTGGAACATAAGGCTCCAAGTAGCAGGTATCCCCGCTTCGGTATAATAAATGTGAGGACCAAATGCTGACCAACCACTTAAAAATTCCCTGGCTCAGCGATGACTGCCCTTCCCCCGCGTCTTTGAACTCCTCATCGTAGCCTGCATCCTGAATACGGGGGAAGCAGCGGAAAAGACTATAGACGTCATAGCGACGCACCGATTTACGGGCCTCAGTCATATAAGTCTTTTGCCAGGAACATCCTTCGAATCGGCGGAGAAGCGCCATTCGAACACCTTCAGGGGGGTCCTCTCCAGCTTCAATCAAAGAGGGACAGTGCAGGGCGAACCACGCCATTAAATAAGTGTACGGCAGACCTATCCTGGGATTGGGTTCATCGCGGGGTGAAATGGTCCCCTTTCCACGCTTCGTCGTTGGCGGCCTGCAAAAAGCCTCCGTTAAGGCACGAAAGCCTCTCTGGATACAGCACACCATGGCCGGAAGAAGTCCCAGAGAACGACCATGGACTAGACGAACAGCAGGCAGCAGGACATTCGGATGAATGACGTCACCCGAAGAAGACGGCACCACGCACCTCTTCAGCCAGACTGTCAAGAAGCCAGCCAGCAGTGCTTTCCGGGACATCGGCAGACGAGCCTGGTAATGAAAACTCCGAAGAACATCGCCTTTTTCATAGGGACCGTCATCTTCTTCCATAACTAGATCCCCTTGAGAATGCTTTTGCATCCGGCTAAAGATGTCCTCATCAGCAACTCCACAATGAGCCGCTTTAGGAGTGTTTTCCATATCGGGGAACAAATAATCTCCCAGCTTTTCAAGCTGCATGAAGTTCCCTTATTGCTTCCATGCATACTGGAGCAAATGTACAAATGGCACATTAACTCCCAGTAGGTCTCAAACAAGGCGGGCTCCTGCTTCTTCAGAAGTGCCAATTCCGCCTCACACGGGAAGTATTCTTTATATGGGAAAGATCCTAAGTTCAGAGCAGAGACTTCCCACATCTCATGCAGAGCCATACCCAGTTCGCTAACAGGGATGAAAAAAAGTCCCTGTAGCCGGGCAGTACAACTCGAAGATGGCGTAGAAGCACGCTACGCTCATCTGAATGCCGTAGCAGGTCGCCCTGACGACCTCATGAAGGTTCAGCCTCTCCAGATCTTCCTCGAAATGAGCAAGGACGTATACAGTTAAATCTCTCCACCATGCCTTCGGAGGGTGAATCCAGTCGGGAGTCCTGAAATCAGTGGCCGGATAGTTCCCATTAATTTGAAGAATTGATTGCCAAAGGTCAGTGCCACCGCAGGATTTTCTCCCACTGGGATCTCTCGCGATACGTTCCCAGGATGTAGACCCATAATGCAACGTGGAGGCCCTGCTCTTGCATAACCAGGAGACTGAAGCATCAATTTCGCTACGTGGATGGAGTCGGTACTCCGGTTCACTTCCCATGACATCTTCCGAGCCTGCGTCACGCATTCGAAGAAAGACAAAGAAAAATGCCGCCTATTAGACGGAAGATAGAACTTCTTGCCATCCAACTGGAAAATCCATTGCCCCTCCCCGCCAGCAGCTGGCGATCAGGGTCTGGCGCGGCGTCCCTGAACATGAAGTCGGGTTTCCTATAGGTTCGACGGTCAAAATCCTCAAGGGGAGCCGTAGTCAGAATGCTCCTCGTGGTGCGTTGATCCCCACCATAAATAAGCGTGTCTCGAATGAGAGAGCTCCGCTCATTAAACAGAGAAGCCTGTCCTTGGAATTGCAGGCTGACATTGCCATCCAATCCCCTGGTCATCCCAAATAGACTGTTCAAAGGACCGGGAGTGTAGTGCACTGCAGGAACAAAGAAAAACTATGATTAGTTCATCAGCCGGATAAGGGCTAAAACCAGAAAGCAAAATTTGACAAGGCATAGCTTCGCTCTCTGAGCGAAGCTGGCCTAACGATAGCTTCGCCCCGAAGCTTAACTTCGCAGCTACAGTGTAACTCCACATCCTACATGAGGGCAGGATGCAGGAAAATATCTAAGTGTTAGCTTCGCTCTGGGAGCTTAGCTTCGAACGACAGGATGAGACAAAGCCTCAAAGGCTAACTTCGTCAGAAGGACATTACGGTCCTTTTCTGTCAAATTTCAAAGGACAACTTCGCATCCTGTCATTCAATAGGATGTGAACCGCCTAAGGGATAGCTTCGCTTGGAAGCTTAAAGAAGAACTCTTCAGTTCTTGGATTCCCGATCAAGAAATCAGGGTAAAATCAGGGAATTGGACTCCCTAAAATCACAAGACCATGATTGATCTCGGGTTGGATTCATTTAGGACAGCCAAAATCGGCTTTAAAGGCGAGACGACAGTCTCTAATCAAAAGGAAAAGTTCCCTACCGGCGATTGGTCGTTCGATGACCAGAGGAGGGGAAGGACCCTTTGCTGCGGAAGTTGCCACCTCTTTTCCCGCTCGTCTCTTGGGCGCCATTGAAGAACCTTGGAAGTTCTTAACTCGTGAATGAAGAGGAAAGAAGAAGAAGAAAAAGAGTCAAAGTGCTCTGTGAAAATTTTGGAGAGAAGTGATCTTTTCTCTCTCAGCCCGATCGGGCTTTTATAGGCCAATGAGTGCCTGAAAGACGCCTCGTAAAGAGCACAGGCTGCCGTTTCAAATTAGTTTGAAATGGCACCTAAAGCGCCTTCCCGAGAAGCGCTGATTCAGCCCTGCTAAGGGCTAACTTCGCCATGAGTCAAATGCGGACTTTGCACGATACATCAATGACTTCGCCGAAAAGCTTGCCATAGCTCCGCCAAAGGCATAGGCCGAACTTCGCAGATATGTTAGCTTCGCTGGAAGCTCGTTCCTGTCTCAGATGGAATCATATCTTTAACCTCGCATGAAGTTTAGCTCTGCTAGCCGAATTCAAGATGAAGGCAAAAAAATCAAATGAGCAGAAAATGAACTTTCATTGATTTAAGAGGAAAGGTACATTAATACTACATCAAAGTTGTATCTCATACAACAGAGTCATTTGCTCAAAAGGCATACAAGAGGTCCTATCTACTTCCAAGCCCAACCAAATGGACACGAAGGGTCTTTCTCCTGCATAAGGCCGTAACCTCGCGCAGAACAGATGGTGCCACCAGGACAGATGGTGCCACCAGGAAGCTGGATCTTCCTTAAATTGGCGAAGATCTGATCGCCACCAGCAGGTTGGATCTTCTTTGATGAAAATTGGCAATGGGAAGATCTACGACCTTACAGGTGACGTCCGCTTTCCCGAAGTGGATCATCTCGGATAAGCGACTACCAGCCTCGCCTCAAAGTGGATCATCTCGGATAAGCGACTGCCAACCTCTTCTGGGAACACACATCAGCTGCCCCAGTTGTTCATCTTGCTTAGGATTTAAAGTTTCAATTGTAAAAGCAAGAGGAAATTTTCTGGTCTCTTTCATCAAGTCACAAGATTGGCGAATATAGCTCACTGCAATGCAAACTAGAACAAATTAGCAGTTAAACACAGGAGAAGCTACAAAAGCACTAAGTCAAATTCTTTGGGGCGAAGCAATCTGATTCAGTCAAACATTGATTTCAGTTAAAGCAGAGGATAGCCTCGCTTGCACAGTGATGATGGGCTAGCCCAGTAAATGCCAAATCCTAGCCTCGCCTATATGGCTAAGCCAGACTGATCCTGAGGGACGCAGTCTTGACCCCACCTATATGGCAAGACTGGCTCAACTTTGGAGAGACTAAGTCCCAAGTTTTGCCTGTGTGGCGAACTTAACAAGCATGCAATTATCTTTCTTTGTTCGAAAGATAGCTTCGCCGGGAAGCTGGGAAACAGAGATGAAACCCTTCTTTGCAGATCAACAAGGGAAATTAATCCCTGAGGCAGCTGTTAAAGCTAAATTGAGGGAGATAAACTCCCTAAAGTCCATTGGTAAAGCCTCTGGATGATCGAGACTTACCGGTCCTTGGCCGGGTAATAACCAGAGTGGGCATCCCCACTAGTTCAGAGATCTGAGTATCTCTCTCAACTAAGAGAAGATTAGAAGAGCAGATCACTTCTCTTCAGAGGACCTCAAGTGTCCTATTTATAGGCCTCATGGCCTGAGCATTGCCGCCTCAAGCGTGGAAGCACGAGCGCATTTAAGGCATTTATCGCGCCTTGAGAAAAGCGACGGTTTCCCTTGGAACTGTGCAAAGGAAGAAGCGTCTCCTGATAAAGGCATTTATGGCGCCTTGAAAAAAAGGAATATCCTCCCTTGGAAATGCACAAAGAGAGAATATCTCCCTCGATCAATGCGAGAGAAGGAAGTAATCTTTCTCGTAACCGGCCCACAGCAGCTGGCCTCGGGAAAGAAACAGATATTCCAGAAGCTAACTTATTCCAGGAAGCCCAGACCGAAGCTACCCAGACGTGAATCTACAGATTCTTCGGCGAACTTATCCCAAAGCAGGATTGAAAGCGAAGCTGAACTCAACCACCATGGCGACGTTCGTACTTCACATACCACCGATCAAAGCAATTCAAAGTATTTCGAAGTCTGAGCTATTGCAAACTTTCAAAAACTTTGAAGGGGGTCTTGTTGACACTTAAAAAAGACAAGATTCTTACTGGCCTGAACAATGTCTAAACTTGTTGACATTTACAAAAGACGAGTGACAGACAAGCTGACGACCAGTTTTCACCCATCTCCGAGGGACAAGGAAGCAACTTGGACTCCACTGATCCATCAAGCAGACAGTAAGCCCGGATTGCCTCTAAACAGACCTCAGCAGGTCTAAGATGCTAGTACTTAGCATCACATGAGCCCAAAGGGATAGCCTCGCCTGAGAGGCTAAGATCATTCAACTTCGCCTTGAAGCCATTCAAAGCTCCGCCAGGAAGCTAACTTATAGCTTCGCCTGAACTGCTGAAGCGCAACTCCACAGAGAGAGTTAGCTCCGCCTGAAGTCACACGCAACTGCGCAGAAAGGGTATGTGGTAGCTTCGCCACAGACGACATCTAGCTCCGCCGAAGAGCTTTCTTCTGATTTCGCCAGATACCGCCTCCAGCTCCGCTGTGAGTTCAAAGCGGGCAGCGCCGCTGCTGGTTTGTTATGGTCAACTTTGACCAAACAAATCTCCAGATGAGATCAGATCTAATCGGGATCAAGATCAAATCCAATCAAGATCAAATTTAAGATCAAATTTGGCAGTTGATTGCCACAATCTCTTGTTCTAAAACGAGTAAGAGGATCAGGGGAAATCTTCCAATTATATAGAAAGAATCAAAATGGATCAAGAAGATCAACCGACCTGCCATTTCTAGCTTCGCAGAAGCTGATCCTAGCCTCGCAGCAAGGCTACTTTCCAGAATTAAACAGATTTGATTCAATCTGTTTCTATATTTTTAAGAGACAATTATACCCTTGCTCTCTTTATAAATAGCCCACCCGGGCACAAGGAGGACAGACACGCACACGCGCAAGAGACCCCAGCAGAGAGAGAGGACTCCGCAAGTAGAGACTTCTTCACGACGCACCGCGCGCACAAGAATTCAGAGACTTTTAGAAAATTGTTTCTCTATTCAGGGTGCTGATACCCTAATACTTTCTTCTTAAGGGATCGCCGAAACCAGGCGAGAAAGAATTCCTAATTGAAGGCAGTTTTGAGAAGTAGCAAGAGGGTTCTACCAACCTTCTGTTCTCTGATTCCCCGAACCAGGCGAGAAGAGAATCTCATCGCTCGCATCGTCAAAGGGATAAAGTGGTCGCGCGCTGACCAGACTCCTATCGGCACACTTCTCCAGAATCTCTGAGGAGATCTACTTGTAATCTTTTAGAATACTTGTAATTTAGCTCCTCAACTTTTTATTGTAAGTTTTCCCTTTGCAAATTAATGAAAATAGCGTGCGTAGGGAGAGCTTAACATCTCCGTCTATATATTATATATTATACTTATATGGGTTAGGGCTTAGTCATCTCTTTTTTCAAGTAATGCATGTAAGCAGGGAGAGTCAACTTTATAGTCTCTCCTCTTCATGAATTTATATCGCAAATACATTTAGCTTGTTTTTCTTTATCCCTTTATTGATGAATTGACAAAAAAGGGAGACAAATTTAGAGTTTATATATGCATATTTATTTGTGTTTATACATATATATGTTTTTATGTTTAAGTACTTCATTGAATATCTATATGTTTATGCTATGTATGAATTAAGGGGGAGATTTTATGAAGCTTATTTTTAATCCATGCATATATAGCCTCATAAGTTTTGTCATCATCAAAAAGAGGGAGATTGTTGGCCCAAATGCCTTTCACCCTAGTTTTGATGATGCCTAACTTATGAAGTTATGTTACTAAAGATCTTGTGTTTATTAAGTTTCAGATATTGATCAAGATCTTAGTCGGTGTTTAGCTTCAACAAAAGATTTGAAGTCAAGTTTTGAAACTATTAGATGTTGATTCAAGAGCCCGCACGTGAAGATCACATCAAGAATTCGAGATGGAGTCATCACTCTTTGGATTGTGTTTTGTATCGAGTCGTCTTGAAGAAGAAGATTGACAAGAAGATTTTGGTATCGTTTGTTTAGTTTAGATCTTGTGTAAGGATAGTCTAGTTTTGAATTTCTTAAATTCACACCCAAGTTTATATTTTGGTTTTCGATTTAACCATTTCGCTTTCAAGATTATATCTATTTGGTTTATATCTCAATAGAATAAGTTTCATGATTTATAGTTGGATTCTATCTACACATATTAGAGCTCTTTTATTTAGAAAAACTTATTTTTATGAATTTTGTGTTTCGGTTTAACATGTATACATTTGTGTTTTGAATATATCAAGTATACATATATTGTTTTCATGAATAGATTCCATCAAAAAAAGTTTACATGGTTTATATGTATATTGGATTTTATCCATATACATTGATGGTTTATATATGTTTAGAAAAACTTATTTTGATGTATCTAGTTCATGTGTTTAAGTTTTATTTTTATTAAAACTTATTTTGATATTTAATGTCAAAAATAAGTATATATCATTTACTATGTGTATTGGATTCTATCCATGCACATCATACTTCAAATGAGTTTCAAAATCTTATTTTTGTATTTATACAAGTTTATAGAAAATTGGATTTCCATTTCAATGCTTGAATTTTGAAAAATACGATTTTTGATTTATGCTTTAATTTTTATACCTCAAAAGCAGTTCAATTGTTTGTAATATGTGTTAATTTTTTATCACACATATTTGTACTTCAAAGTAATTACATGAACTTATTTTTGTAGAATTTGTGAAGATTTATTGAAATTTCTATCGGTTTTTGAAGTTGCTTTTTAAACCCTGAAATTTGGTGTTTGGGCTGCTTATGGTCGACCAACCGGTCGACCGCAGGCTAGCTCGGTCAACCAACCAGTCGATCGTCGTGTACACATGCATGAGCCCAACTAGCGGTCGACCGACTGGCTCAACCCTACTTTTTGGTTGGCTCTGGTCGACCCGCGGTCGACCGACAGGGCATCTGGCGTGGGATCTGAGCCCTAATGACTAGTTTTTGTTTGGCTATATAAATGGGTTTTTGAGGCCAGTTTTCAATAAGATTTTCAACAAGTTTTCAAGAGCTTTTTTGCCTACTTTCTGAAGAGTTTTTAAACAAGATTTTGGTGCTAAAATTCTCTATCTTTATTTAGTTACAAAGTTTTGAAAAATCAAAAAAAAAAGTTTTGGGAATCTAGTTTCTTGTTCTAAATTTCTATATCATTTTAAGAGTTTTACCAAGTATTTTCTTTGTGTTTTTTTTCCAAAAACTTTGTGCACTCACATACTTGAGCTATTCATTTCAAAATATATCCTCTAAGATCATTGTATTTGAGAGATTTTATTTGTGATCTTTTGTGATAACCAAGTATTGTTTGTGATCTAAGAGATCACCAAGTTGTAATTTTCTCTTTGCTTTGTACTAGGCTTTGTGCCTACCCTCTTGTGTAGAGGTGTGAGGAGTTAGAGCTGTGTACTACCGGTTGTAAATTGTAATTTCTCGGTGGAGTCCCTTTATGGAAGATTTTTTGTGGATAATAGAAATTCTTTTGTGTGAAGGCGGGGACGTAGAGCTGTGGCTCGAACCTCGAAACATATCCTTATGTTTGCGTTTGGATCACTCTATCTCTCAACTCTCTATTCTTATATCTTGCACTATTATTATTGCTCATATCTATAGATGCTTGATAGAGGAATTGTGAGGAAAGTTCTAGATCTCTTCAAGGAGAATTCGATTTCACTCTTAGTTACACATTGTGTGTGTTGGCATTTAGTTTTAATTCCTGATTATTTGTCACTAGATTAGCACTACACCTATTCACCCCCTCTAGGTATATTTTCAAGCAATTGGCTATGTGGGTCATGATCCACAAGGAGGGACTTGCGATGGTAACGTATCGTAAGTCTCTTTAAAGTTCACTAAAAATAGTTTAAAATTCTTCTTTGTTCTTTAGAAAGAAAAAGAAAATAAAGTTATGTTAATTTGGAGAAAGTGGTAGATAGGAGAAGATGGTGATTTTGAAAATGAAAAATTAGATAAGATAGAAAAAAAGAGTAAAGAGTTAGTGATTTAAATGTGATTTTAAACTAATGAATTGAAAGTTTAATCTAAAAAAACTTACCTCCTTTTGCCGAATGCTTACCTTGAATTTTTGGTGACGGTGTTACCTTGAAGCGGAGGCGATCAGCGCATAGCCCATAAGAGTTGATTCTCATCTTTTTCACATTACATCATCAAGACGACACAAGTATGAAATGATACAGACTGAGATTAGAATACATCGTTAGCTATCGATGGCCCTTGCAAAGGCAAGGCTCCTTCGTTGCTATAAGACTCACTTGGATTGCAATTAGTACCTAAAAAGAAAAAGTAAAAAGAAGAAGAAGAACACGAAAATAAAGAATAACATAACAACGTAACTATAGATTAAATGAAGTAACGATAAAGAAGAGAAGGACAACTTACACCAGTGTCATTCTCAGTACAAGCTTCACTCTCATTCTCCCATGAAACTCTGATCTCCTCTGAATAACATAAATGAATATTGAAAATTACATGAAAAGAAAATAAAAACCTATTCTAAACTAGAACAAAAACTAGCCTAAGAATCTATCTTTGCTTCATCCTCCTCTTTTTGCCTTCGAAAATGTAGTATTTATAAGTAAAATGGAGAGGGGAGAGGAGTGTACAAATAGGGGGAGCAAACGCTCCCCTATTGGTTGTGGCCTGGGAGCATATCTCTCCGTTGCTTTGTTTCATCATTTTATCCACTGGTTTCTCAATTTGGTTTCTAGATTTGACGATATCACTGTTGATCTTCAGCTAACCGAAATGGATTCATAAAAATTTGAATTTAACCGATTTTCATTTAGTGTTATCTTCTGATTTGATCTGATCTTCAGCTGAACATTTTCCCTAATCCTTGATTTTGATTTAATCTGAATTTTAGTAGGCTTTTGAGCTCGTTTTCTCTTCCATCTCCATTAGTATAGGCCTGCATTAATTTAGACAAAAATATTATTAAAAAGCAGTGTTTATTATACCATAAATATGGGAATGCGACGATAAATATGCAATATCAGTAACCGATCACATCCACACACTTATCTTGCTTGTCCTCGAGCAAAAACAAATATAAAGTAAAATAGAGCTAACTTAGTATAACTCACTTTCATAAGAATCACAGTTACACTTAGCATGTGCAACAAGCCGTTAAACCTCTAAGTTACTCCTAAAAGAAAAATTTTGTCTCGTGAGGGTTTTCAGTAGATTACACCCACAAAATCCATAAAGAAAAGAAACAAAGTGTTTGTATTTTTGAAAAAGCGTTTTAAAAAGAGAGAAAATATTTGAAGTATTATTGTAAAAATTCAAGTAATATATAAGTTATAAGAAAATTAAAATTTTCATTCCTAAACTTAGACTCTATTCAAAAACTTCTTATCAATCAAGGTAAGAAGTCAAACTATATTTCTCATCTAGTCTATTATTTTACCCTAAGTCATCTGCACCTTTTTGACGGTGAAATTTTGACTCGGAGTTCCTCAACTTTAACTCTTATGTCTTATTTTTCTATTTTGGTGGTGTTCTCTCTTAATTCTATTAGGCTTCCTAATCTGCCCATGTAATGAGTTTTTAGTTGGTGACTCCCAAACCGGATAGTCTTAGGGCACCAGTGAGAAAATACCCCAAGGACTTAAGGACTCGAGCAAATAAGGCTATAAAACTAAGGGATTTTATTTATAAGATGGACCACTTTTAGGCATGAATACTTATGCTTTATGGGGCACAAATACCCAGCTTAATTAAAAAAATTTGATATATATATTTCTTCTTTTTGTTATTTATCTTTTTCTTTTTCTTTTTTTTTGATTTTTTTATAAGGTATTAGAATCTTTGTTTTTGAACCCCAAGTGTGTAAGTGTATAAAGCATGCATATTTCATCAAGGTAAAATAAAGACTTTTTCAAAAATTTCCTAACCTTAAAAATTAAACAAATAATCTTATTTTGATCAAGTATAAGAAATCCTAATTATGATTCTCCTATTCCTTAAAATTAACTTAATTTCTTATGAAAAATAGGTCAAAATATTGTTCTCTTCTCAAAAAGTTTTTAAAAGTAAAGAAAATGTTAATTTTTATATAATAAAGAAAACTATGTTATGTCAGAACCCTCCCCAACACCTATCTCATGCATTGTCCTCAATGTATGAATGGATGCATATATGCCTGAAAAAGAAGAAAGGGAAAGAAATATGTTACCTCAAGGTGGTAGTTTCCGGTGGTAGTCGGATTGGGCCAATCGTTTCTGCCCAATCTGAATGACATGAATTATCTGGAACCCACCTTTGACGACCTTTTTTTTATCATTTTTATTATCCCTTTTATGAGTATGATCATGTAAGATCCGGAAATGAAATTTATTCCGGCTATATGACCAATTTTTGAATATTATTAGTGAGTCACAATTGTCTTTACCTTGGTCCAACAATGAATTGTGACTTTGTAGAATAGATGATTTTGACTCTTGAATGATAGGAATAGGAACCAAACTGACTCGGGTATATGATTTTGATCAAGTTTAGGTTCAAGAGTCAATTTTTGGTTTAAAAGTTGAGTCCAAATCAATGAATTGAGATTCACATTTTTCCCCATCAATGAAATGTGATTATCAAAAATAGGTGGTTCCATTTCAAGATTTGTGGGTATGGGAATCGATGTTGGCTCAGAAATGTGGTCCAATATGGGTAAAGATACCAAAGGCAACATAGACTCGAATTTTGGAATTGAATCACGAAATGAAAGTTTGAATTCACATTTTTATTCAGGTTCAATTTCATTGAAATGAAAACTTGCCAATTTGTCAATGATTTGGTATTGGTCAAGTTAAAGGTGATGTGATGAAATTAAATCTTGGAAGTCTCCAAGATGTCATGATTCTTAGTTCCTATTAATATGACTAGGGCAATCGGGAATGGTGAAAAATGTGTTAGGTAGAGTTTCCTCATTCCTACTTTCACTATGTTGATTAAGTGACTCATTTATGCTTCTATACTATTGATTGATTGGATAATTTATTTTCAGACTGAGTCAGGTTTTTCATACTCATTTTTTAAGTCAGTAGGTTCTTCTTCTTGTTGTGGGACTTGGAAATAAAGTAAGAATCTTAGATTTGGAAGTCTTATGGGAATTGTGAGTCCATCATTTTCAATTTTTCTTTTTAGGACTCAATCATGCTGATTGAACTTTTACTCTGCACACACAAATATAGATGTTAGATTTAGAAGTAAAGTGTGCAGTGTCAATTCGAATCCGCTGTAGCAAGGCTATGCGGGTCGTGATCCTCAGGGAGGACTAGCGATGGAAGCGTTGTAATTTTACTCTAAAAATTTATCTTTTTATTATTAGCAGTGGTATTTACAAGGAAGTGTGGTGAAAAGATTAGAGAGAGATGTGAAGATGTGGATCTAATCTAAGAAAGAAAGAAGAAAAACTATAACGTACAAACCTCTTCAGCCTGCTTACCTTCAATCCGTGCGATGATTATCTTTTCTCGGAAGACTTGCAAGTATAGCGTATAGGATGTTCATCGCCATAAGCCATCAAGGATTCTTCTTTGGCTAGGTGTTCTCAATGCAATTGGGTCTCATTGTTCGCAAGGCATTAGAGAGAAAATAGAAGGGAGTGAATACTTGATTCGATTATTAAACAATGGTGGAAAAATACAACTTTACACCGACTGTCACCATCAGTACAAGTGGATCCCTTCTCCATGAATACATCATCTCCTCTCAGCTTTTACAAAAAGAAATAAAAAATTACAAAGGAGGAAAGAAAATCTAACCTAGAAGAAGAAAAACCTAAACCCTAACTTTTAGCCCTTTGCTGGACGCTGGACGACTCTGTACGTTACACTGCAGGGGGTATTTATAACTTCAGAAGGGAGAAGAGTCCTGGATAAAGTCGCCCACGATCTGGTAGTCTGCTTCATCCAAAATGCCGCAAAAACCTGGTCTTTGTCGCAATTTTGCGGCAATACTGGCTCTGCTGGCCACGCGCTTTGGCGCGTGGCCTCTCCTGATCCGTTCATCTGGGCGTTTGCTTCTGGAAGTGTGATCCTGGCTCTTCATCTTGGATTTTGGAGATAGATAACTTAGAAATCAAGTTACCTAGATCTTGAATTCTCCCAATCTCTTTTAAACGAATTCCTTATCTATGCATCTTATCTTTGTCTTTCATCCTCATCTGCAAGTGTTTAGGGTTGGGTAGAATTCTATCCTTCCCTCATCTTTAATATTGGCAATTCAACTTTAGCCCTTATGTATTTGCACTTTGACAATTGATATTTGCACTTTTGCATTTGGGCTTCAAATATGGGCTTTTGGGCTTCATTAAGCTTTATTTATTATTAAAATAATAATTCGAGACCTGCACACAATAAATCACTAAATATTAATAAATGTGCAGAATTATAGATATAAATATGAAAATGTGATGGTAAATATAATGATAAAAATGCACTTTTCACTACCAATCACACCCCCACACTTATCTTTTTGCTAGTCCTCGAGTAAAATCAAAGAAAAAAGAAAAATTAATCTAACCTAACTCACTTTCGTAGTAATCACGGTTGCACTTAGCATGTGCAACAAGCCGTTAAACCCTAGTTACCCTAGAGGACGAGTGTTGTCTCGTGAGGGTTTTCAGCTGATTACACCCACAAAATCCATAAAAAGGAAAATATTTGAATTATATTTGAAGAGACTAAGTATCTGTATAAGTTTAGGATTATCATTTTTTTCATTCTTTAAACTTAGTCTTAATAAAGTAAATTGTTTTCATTTTTAGTAAGGTCAAAATTGAATTTTGTGTATAGCCTTTTTCGTTACCAAAAATCATATGCATTCTTAGGAATTTTTACTAGGAATTCCTTAACTTGGACTCTCATGCCTCTATTTTTTCTTTTTTTTTGTTTTTTTTAAATATGTATAACTCATCTAATTTTCTTTTCGTGTGTAGTATCAAGGCTTCTTGAGGCCCTCATACCTAACTAATTGATTATTAGATGTGTTATACTACATATATTATATTTCTTAGTCTTCTTAGCTTTCTAATCCACCCATCTAGCGAACTTAAAGTCGGTGGCTCCCAAACCGGTCGGCTTTAGGGCACCAGGTGAGAAAACACCCCGCGGACTCAAATTCGAGTGAACTAGGCCCAAAACTAAGGACTTTATTTTATTTACTCACCTTTAGGCATGAATACTTATGCTTCTTGAGGCACATGTATCAGCTTAATTAGTGATTTTCTTTTTTTTTTTAATATATATGAGGCACAAAGGTCTTCGTCTTAGAATCCTAGATATGCATTAGGTATGCAAATTTCATAGGTAAAAATTAAGACTAATTAATTATTCAATTTCTCCTCCTATACTTAAAAATTCAACAATTTATTTTTTTTGACCAAGTTTTTAGATCCTAATCATGATTTTCCTAATTCTTAAGACTAACTTAGATTTCTTTCAAAAGATAAGTCAAAATATTGTCCTTTTATAAGTTTTTTTTTTGATTTTTTTTTTAGCAAATTTTTGTTAGTTTCTACCTATGTTAGTATGTTAGTAAAGCCTACCCCCACACTTATCTCATGCATTGTCCTCAATGTATGAATGAATGCATATATGCATGAACAGAACAAGGAAGGCGGAAGTTACCTTAAGGTGGTGGTTCCGGAGGTGGTCTAATTGGGCCAAGCGTTGCTACCCAATCAAGATAACATATAATTTGATGGAACCCACCAGAAATTTTCCTTACATAACCCACTAAATATATGTATAATCATTTTTTAGAATTTCCACCCCATCAAATTTCAAATTTCATAATAAATTTCAGAGTGTTGTGTCAACCTCCTTGTCCCAAATTGGAGTATGGAAAGATGGAATTATTGACTTGGACATTATAAGTGCGGGAACGAATACCGACTCAGGAAGAAGCTCAAATCAAGTAAGGGCTCAGGAATCGGGCTAAGTTCAGGAAGTGGGTCCAAATCAATAAGTTTAAGCTCAAGTCCACAATCATCTTCCCACAATGGCTGTGACTCAATGTTGGTGATTCAAGTTCAGGAATGATAGGTGTGGGAATCAAACTGACTCTAAATATTACCTAATTCAGGTAACAGAACAGGAGTCAATAATGATTCAGGAATTTGAA